>NTHP01000311.1:904001-920904 GCA_003416845.1 Oplegnathus fasciatus | reverse complement strand
AAAAAATAGGCCAGACTTGAGAACGGCATAATAGAGGTTTAGGGCGAGAACTGCTGACTGGAGCCCTTTGATGTTTGGGCTGCTGGTTTTGCGTCAGGTCATGGTGTAAGTGTAGTGATGAGGTCATGGTATGTTAAGCCCAAGCCTCTTCGTTCACTTAAGGTAGCTGCGGAATATCTTTGTAAGCTCTTTTGATGATTTATGGAGTATCATAGCTTAGCAGTTGTGCTCAGTGTGCAATTACAGTACAGTCCCATGGTATGTGTCTGTGTGTGTGAGTGTGCAAGAATACATTTAAGAAAATTAGATTACATCAAATTAGATCATGCAGTCAAGTATTCATCATGCTGGATTAAATACATTTTGGACAGAAACAAAGTTTCATAATGATCCCAGCAATGCCGGTTTCAGCAAGAGCGCCTACAAGTCCTTTAAGAGAAAGTTTTATATGCATATAAATGCATATGCATATCAGTGTACATTATGTGTATACATTTTGTGCATGCGTGTGCCCTGTTGATGTCCCCCGGCACCACCTGTGACCTAGGGAAGGCTAAAGTCAGCGTGCTGATGTGGCAGCTGATGCCTTTCCCATCCCTGCATATGGTCCTGATAGGCCACGGCACAGCACAGGAACAGCTGCTGGGTGTCATAGCGACACAGGGAGAGGGAGAGAGAGAGAGAGTTCAGAGGGTGAGAAGGAAAGGGCAAGCATGCATTTAAGGTGATTTATTTATGTTTGTGCTGTGTGTACTATATGCAAACTCTCTCCTTACCACATCTTCTCTTTCGTATCTTTCGTATCGTAACACTTCACACATATCAGCGTTCTGTGAGAAACATCCTGAAGGGAAGTGTGACCAATTAAACTGATCATTACACTCTGACTTTTTGTGTTGCCCAGGTGATATAGGAAACTAGTGTTACACTATTTTGTGAGGCACCAGCCTACAAATGTAACCTTGTATCTCCAGAATGTCAACTACAAAAATTGCTGTTGCGTTGAGCTTCACTGCAATGCATTTTTGACATTTTCAATTGGTTTTAAAATAGTTTTATGAGCCAAGTAGTTGGAGAATTTTCTCAGTGCATAAGGGAACAAAATAGTAAGTATCTATGCATACTGATTCTTAAGTGAATGAGTGTATTCTCATGAAGAAGAATATATTTGTCTGTATGTCTGTTATGCCACCAATGTGCAGTACACTCAGTACAAAGACCATAGTGCAGTCAGTCAGGTGCACCGGCAGCTTCTCATCAGTGTTAGTTTGGGCTTGTGTGCTGAGTGAGAGGTAATGAGTAAAAAGTGGAGAAATTAGGTAGGTGAAAGAGAAGTGATGACAATAAAACGAAATAAGGAGAGAAAGGGGCAAGGTAATGGAATTGACTTTTGGAGGAGGAAGGGGAGAGATGATTTGGTAAGACGGAGTAAGGAATGGAAGGGGAGGCAGAGGGAGAGAGAAAAATGTTCCTCTCTCCACTTAACACAGTAAGAGTCTGAGAGTCTAGAGAAAGACAAAAGGCAGAGACAGAGAGGAAATGAGGTTTGGCGAGGGCGCAGAGAGCAACCTGTGGTTTGACATTGGCTCACCTTGGCTGTCAGTCAGTTGGAAGGAGGGGTTATCTGTCTCCCCCTGGTCCACTCCCTGCTGCTGTAATGAATTTACTGAGGCCTTGGGAATGGCTAATGCACTTGTTTATGGAGGTAGGAAAACAGGTGGCTGCAAGATTCACCTCTAGCAGTCGTTTCCTGGGGGGGAACCAAATCGTCCTGCAGGCTGGGGCTCATGTGCAACTTGGTTACCATTTTGTGGGTTTGAATCCAAATCATGACCTTTGGTATGTGTCTCCTGAAGTCTCTCTTATATCTCCTGACCCATACAGAGCATCAGGAATTGTATTTTTAGCCCAATTTTCTCTCATTTCTGTAAGACATTCCAGCTCCAAATCACAGGCTGGTGAAGGGAAAGATCCCTTGGTATACTAATACCCAGATGAGTCCGACATGTGGGTTGAGGCTTTCCTTTCCGCTCTGTCTGCCTCCTCAGTTGGCCTATTGCTACCAAAACCATCTCATCTTTCATTCCTATGCTCCACTGAATGTGCTGTGTCAAAAATGCCGCCAGTGAACTCAGGGGGAAGTATCCACAGAGAGATGGGATGGTGAGCGGCAGGGTACGGAGGCAGTTGGTCCGTTGTGGGAAGTGATGTAGAGTGGTGAGGAGAATGCAGCTATCATCCATTCCTATTAGAAGAGAGGAGAGAGGGAGGAGGGCCAATAGGGAGAGACGGGAAGGAGACAATAAGTCACAAGATGCCAAGAGGGCACGGAGTATGTTCATGCCAAGGATGAGAGGCAGGGAGAGCAAGCACAGATAGGGGAAGAGAGAAAAGATGGACTAAATCTCGAGACAGAGACCTTTACCTCCTGTGCAGTGTTAAATGCTAAACATGTTTCTGCTTACTGCAGAGCATGGCTTTCACAACCCTTCGAGTCTTTTCCTTGCCTCTGACTCCTGAGAGGGGGAGGAGTGGGGAAGCAGATGACTGGGTATGTCAGAGCTAGCTGTAGGCTGCTTGCCTGCCTGAAATTGCTAAGAGATCCAGCTCCCTTGCCATTTTTCTCTGTTTGGCATAGTTCATTTCAGTGAAAAAAAAAAAGGCATGTATGTTCTTCTTTTTCTTTTCTTTTTAGCACAGTGGAGTACTTAAAATATGCGATGGTTCTAGTTGAGTGATGAAATGGACAAAATTGACTCTGCGAGATGGACTGATAGCATGGCATTGCCAGAGGGTGTAGGAGAATATAACAAGGTTTCAGAATTATTGACAAATTTCTCTCTCTGTTAGGTTACTTATTCAGTGTGTTAGTGTGTGAGTGATAATAAAATAAAGAGACTGCTCATCCTTTTAGTGAATATCCATCGGAAAGGTTACGTCAATCCAGCAGTGAGATTTATTATACAAAAAGTTGATCATTTGACCTGAACATGGCACTAAGGGGAAGCTTTTAAGTATTAGAAACAGGAAAGGTTCAATCTCTGGGAGGCATGAATGTGCACCTAAATTGCTTTTGATTTTCCTTTGCAGAAGTGGAAAATTTGGCGTAATGCTAGATGAAATGTCAACTGGTCTCTAAAAAGGGGACCAAGAATGACCATCGTGAATGTTATAGCAATCTGGCTAGCAGCTGTGTAGGTAGATGTCAAAATGGGCGATCCCTCCCAGTGGTACAGTCCGCCATCATTACATTACATTACATGACATTTATTTAGCTGATGCTCTTATCCAAAGCGACTTACAATAAGTGCATTCAGCTGTGAGGATACAACCCCAAAATTGCAAGAATCATGCAAGTACATCAACTTCATCAAAAATGATGAACTCAAGTGCTATATTTAGAAACAACAGACAGAGAAGGGTATTTTATGGGCCAAGGTGCAGACTGAACAGATGGGTTTTCAGTCAGTCACAACGGTGGAAAAAGCTCCCCATTGACATCAGGACAGCAGAAGCTCTACACGTCACTGGGAGAGAGGGGTGAAAAGGAAGGAGGTTCACCTGACGTCTCAAGATAGTGGTTACCCAGGTCTAATTTGGCAAACGCGATGGTGCCGAGAACGAGATACAAACAAAAAGATGATGCAGTGAAAGGTTTTAAAATATATTCTGTTACAGGTGAGCGGTACAAGTGTGAAATGTCTTGTCTTCAAGTTCAAGACAATTAAGATAGCAATCTGTGCACTTAACACTGCTCTAACAACAAAACTGTTTCTTGTAATTTCGTACTCTTTGAAGAGATTCTGAACTTGTATGAACAGCATGAAGGCTTTACGTTAAGGTTTACTAGGATGTTTAATACATTTTCACAATGAGTGATGCAAAAACCTCAGCATCGTGAGTAATTTAGGAAAAATTAAAACATAAATATTGACAGATGAGTTAGGCAATAAATATAATAAAATAAATAAATAATAAAGAAGTCTATGCAGGCTTACATAGTCCAGAGAAGAGGTCTAATCAGGTAACGTAAGTACAAATGTACCATGATCTGATTTTGTTTTCTTTTAGCTGTGTCAAGTGGTAGTCGTTGAGTGGTTTGTAGTATGTTTGAAAAAGAAACCCCCTCAATAAGTGGTACCCTTTGTCATAACATCAATAGTAACCTGCAATTGGCTTCACTTTCATGCTAGCAGTCATTTTATAAGAGTAGGTGTCAGTGTTTCTGAAGGGAAACTCTTTGTATTATATGGTACTTTCACGGCATCACAGTAACTGAGCAGCATCAGTGTAGGTTTTGTGGCTTTGTGACTTAAATGTCACTCATTGCTGGCACCCTTGAGAAAGTGGTGGCAAAGAATCACTTTCATCCCTGTAATGTGTACATATGTCCTGTGCTGTGCTGTATGTGTGTGTCAGAAAACTGCATCTTGTTGCAAGGAGGTGATGAAGATCTTGCATAACAAACTAAGCGATTAGGAGAAAGCCACTTCTAAATTATGGTTTTAGATCTAAGGTGAGAGTGCATTTGGAGTTACCGTAAAATACACAGCAGGGTTTTGAGAGCATTTTCAGTGCCTCAAACCTAGCGGCTCAGCCGTGGTGGCTCATCAGTGATGTCATGACTGGACAAGCAACATCTTGAACATAAAACATGCCCAGCGGTGCCAAATTAAAAGGTCAGTCATCTCTGGATGTACGCTTCATTGATTTCTTCTCCGAACTCAGGGTCATCTTACTCAGGTGTGTGTTTGTGCTGCGGTACGCCTGTGCCTTAGTTTGCACCACTTTAATGCTCCCAGGGGTTTCTGTGTGTCAGTATGTAGTAGCAGTAGTAGTAGTGCTCACATTTTTGTCTGTGTGCGACTAAAGGTGTATGTGTTTGTGTGTGAGTATGAGCGGATGTAAGGGAGTATTCATGGATCCTAGCCTGTGGGCAGGAAACATCATCTTTTTTTGTTTACAGGGAAGGGATGTCTCAGAGTGTAGGCTGCCTTTTGAAGAGCTGCTGCCCATTGGTATGTGAAGGCTTTATAATTGAATTAGCCCAGGCCTTATGGCCTAATGTTGGAGGCACGCTGAGTTCCAACGCAACACTGCTTGCTCATTATTTGCGAAACGAGGTCAGAAAGAATTGCATTTGGAAGTGCATGTACTTGTTAAAGATGGGGTAGACTTGGGATGACGCGTGTGTGTATTTGTGGGAGAAAATGCGGCTTTTGTGCTTTTGAGATCAAAATTCATCTTATTTTCTCACCAGGTTACATCGGCCTGCCTCTGTACCACATGTGGCGTGTGTGTGTATATATGTGTGATGGGTCTGGCTGACTGCTAGATTTACGTCAGTGCTTGGGATGTGGCGATGATTGCTTCATCATCAGGCCCTGTGTAAATCTCGGAATGTTTAACGGCTGTCGGACACGTCCATCAATCAGAGCTCTTGGGGCAAATAGGGAGCCTGAAAACTGATGTGGTTTATCCAGCAGAGAGTAGCTGTGTGTTTTAACAAGTAAAGATATTGTGTTGAAAGTGCCATGCGTGCATTAAGGATACATTCTCAATCAATTTGCAATAGGCACCAATTCACGCCTGTATGTAGGTACAGATCAGTGTGCACCAAATCTCTTATCTGTCCCTCCCTGTTTGTCTCTCTTTCTCTCTCCCTCCCTCCTCACACTCACACATATGCACGCTCGCACACACACACGCACAGTGCGCAGTGGTTGCCCACAGGTGCAGGCTACAGCTGAAAATGCTGGGGCACAATCATTTATTTCAATCGGCCTTCTGTCAGTTTAGCATAGTTTAGCATAGCCACCTGAGGATTGGAGAAAAAATGTATGCAGATTTGCCATAGCTGAGATATCAGCTAAACAGCACTTTGCCTCCCCTGATCAACTGTGTGTGCGGCATTACATCACTCCAAGATAATATACCGCAGCCTATCCATCTAATTCCCTTACAGTTCAATTCAGCTGCATTTTGTGTTCATCTCCTCTGTGCTGCTGATTGTGTCAGGGAATCTGTGCATTTGCATGTCTCTGCTTTTGCATTTACTTATTGGCCGCCTTCACCGGCTGTCTTTTTTGCATACCAACCTAGAGGCGGATCACACAAAATATGCTTAAGACACATTTCTGCCTCGCACAATGCGGCCGCAGCAATTCCTTCACTTCTAATGGCCTACAATCGGTTTGGTAGACTGGGGTTACAAACGGTAGCACTATGGAGGATGTCGGCGTGTATAATGAGGATTAAATCATAGATGGGTCGGGAGCATTTTCGGAGTACAGTGTCGAGACACTGCTGTGGTTTGGGTTTTAGTGCACACACACTCGCACACTGAGGAGGCCAAGCATTTAAGGCCCCGCGGCATAACAGACAAATGCATGTGTAAGATGTCATTGTGCATAATTTAGCACGAACAAGCCGCCTTGTCGGTCATGCGCTTAGCTGTGTGAATTGGATGTCTGCGATTGTTATCAAGTCAGAGTTCACTCATATGGAATGGATCTGCATAAGCGAGCTAATCTAACCTGTGGATTTCAAATGGAAGTGTGGTATGTGAGCTATAGAGCAGCCAGGACCATTAGAGAGGGAACAGACTCAATGAAAAGTGTAAATGTGAAGAGTGTTAAACTGTGCATTTGGTGAATGAAATGAAGGACCAAGGCTACTAAGTTAAAAATGTTGCAGATCTTATTGGGAGGTTTACGTGATAGAGAAAGCTGAGTCACAAGAGAATTACGGCATCTTTCTCTTACTTCATCAAACATACAGCATCTAGCAACACACTCCCATCCCACCACATCTTGGCTGTTGTGTTGAATCTCTTATACTTCACTAGCTCTTATACCATTTTAATGACAACAAATTAATTTAGCCGCGTTAACAAACCAGGGATTGTGGCGCTTAGCTGGAGAGGAAAGAAGGAGAAAGAGGAGGGAGGCAAAAGGGAAGAGGAAGTGGGCGGGAAGGGAGGTAAAAAATTGGTGAGACAGGAGACTGGAGCTCATTGTCAGAGGGGCCATGTAAAGAAAGTGGAGCTGGAATTCACTGTGCTTACTCTGACTTCCACAAAAGCACTCTGTGTTAGCAAGTCCTGCAGGAGAGACGGGCAGAGAAAATTGCTATCATTTGATATTCAAATAATATTCAAATATTCAAATAAAAAGCTTGTGCTTTACAGTCCCTCTGGCTTTCTCTCAACAACCGGCCTCTCCATCCCTCCCTCTCCTCTTTTTCTTCCTCTGGTTTCTCCGACTGCCTGTTGTATATATCCTCCCCCACTGAGCGTGTTTTAACACTGTCTTATTTCAAGGCAAATGCAGCTTGAGGGGCATTTTGACTCTCACGGGCAGCAGCTTGTTTAATTTTGGTGCATCCAGTAGTGGGGACAAGAGACTGTCTCTCTCTCTTTGCCCCCCCTATGTCTATGTAGCCAGTTTCCTTTTCTTATTAATCTTTCTCTTTCCAGTTCAGCTCGATTCAGTTTACTCGGTGTTATTGCCATGAATGTTACTGTAGATGAATACTGCCAGAACATCTAAATACAAATGAATAAAATAAAAATAAATTACTCATAACAATAAACATCTGTTCCATTTGTATGACTGCGTGTTTGAATGTGTGTGGGAGTGTTATGAAGGAGCTGGGATGCTGTGTAGTCAGTCTACAGTGACTCAGTGTATTGTGTATGTGGCTGGGTTATTTTTTGATAACGAAAAACGAAATGCACGGCATTAATGTTCAAATAATGGCTCCAAGTAAACTAAACAAGCAGCTAGCACAGGCTGTCTTTCCCCCCTCTCTCTCGGTTGTGTCACCCACAGTTTGGCACTGTTTGGATTGGCAAATGACTGATCTGTTTATGTGATCTGCAGCAAGTCATTATGGCTGCATGCCGCTTGGGCGACATGTCCCTCCCTGTGTGGCGTTCCCGGGGACATTCATCAAATGCCTAATGGCCAAAAACAGGGGCCAGGCCACACTCTCCTCGAGACTTGCGGTTTTGGCCAACATGTTAATGTCTGCAGATGGAAAGAAGATGGAAGGCCAATTAGAATCCAATAAGTCACTATTTGTGTCCTTGGCATCCACCTTTTTACCAATTAATTTGCATATATTGAGATGAAACCTTACACAACATTTGTGCTGATTGTCATGTTTTGACTTCATTTGAAGAAATGATAAAAAATGCATTTTTGTTGTTGGAGAAAAGTTCCTATTTTGGAAATTCAAGGTTTTTGCCTGCAATAAAAATGAATGTTTGAATATGAAATGGAAATAGATTTATTTTATAAAAATTGTAATATCGGTCCGTGCATGAAGTATAATTCATCTGCCGTTGTTCACGTTGTATAATGAGAAATGCTGGTTTCAGGGTATTGCCAACTTGTGCTAATGCAATTCAGTGCACCAAAGCGTCAGCTTGTTCCATTATCCAACTTGTACAATGAAAATTGAACAAGAAGCTGAGAGCTGGAAACAGAGACAGCTTGCCTTCAAAGTAAACGTTGCGCACAGCTCACCTTCAAAGTAAAATTTACGCATTTTGGAGCGTGTTGGCTGCAGCGGTCAATTTAAGGAAAGCTAAACTAAATCAATAAACAGCAACAGCAAACAAATAGCCTAAATAATAAACATAATTCATAACTGTTCATAACGCCGTCATATTTCTGCCACTGTCCCACAACTGATCGTGAATAAATTGCCAATTGGTGCAAACAAGGGAATTATTATAGAGTGCTGTGATTCATGAATGTTTGTAACGTTATGTAATGATTCATTTATATATTCATCAACTTATTTATTTGATTATGGCTTCTTAATCTGTTACTTTGGGTGAACGTTAAAGGCTATATATAGTGTTGCGACCTGTGATGAGTTTGATTGGTAGAAAGAGTTGATTTAACTTGAAATTTATTGCTGGCTTTGTTTGTCATGACAATAACGCCACTAAGCTATCCAATGTTAAAATCCTTCAATTTTATTTACTGTTCTCTCTCTTAATTAGGCTACATAGATAAAATAAAAAAATAAAAAATCCTCTGATTATTAGTACTACTTAATACATGACAAATGAGTCTGAAATAAAGTTTTGTGCTCCATGAAGCGGTAGATGAAAAAAATATGACATATGTCCACTTGAAGACCTTGACAAGATGGGTTAATAATGTAAATCATTTGTGCTGTGATATTAAGTCACATGAATCACTGAAAGAATTCATTTTTGCTCTGAGGCACCAACACACCCATTACTCGATGGGAATGATTAGCTGGCCTGAAATCCATGTTTCCCATAATGCCAATGAGCAGCAGGCATGGGGAGAAAAAGTCTGTAATTTCTTAAAAAATAAAGTCTTTTGAAAACATGTTTATATATGTTATTACTATTGTTAATAACCATTGTAATACAGACCCGTGTTGTGAGCAGGTTACACATAAGCACCATGGAAGACACTGTCGTATTGAAAATGCTATTTAAATTAAGGTTAGTCACCTTTTTGGAGTAGCTGGAAATGCATATTGTACTTGCACTAAGCAGATGTGTTTAATTATGCCGTTCTGCTCTTTACTTATCACTGCACTCATTTTGTTTTATTATACAGGCCAGAGGATAATCCACCAAAGAGATTAAAAAAACGTTTTTATTTATTTTATTTATGTAGCCTAGTTAAGAGAGAGAACAATAAATAAAGTTGAACTTTAACATTGCATAGCTTAGTGGCGTTACTGTCATGACAACAAAGCCAGCAATAAATTTCAAGCTAAATCAACTCTTTCTACCAGTCAAACTCATCACAGGTCGCAAGTAACAGATTAAGTAGCCCTCATCAAATAAATAAGTTGATGAATATATAAATGAATCATTACATACATACATTCATGAATCACAGCACTCAATAATAATTTCCGTGTTCGCGCCAGTTGACAATTTATTCACGATCAGTTGTGGGAAAGTGGCAGAAATATGACTGTATGACAGTTGTTTATTATTTAGGCTATGTGTTTTTTCATTTAGTTTAGCTTTTAGCCACCACGCTCTAAAACGTGCAACTTTTACTTTGAAGGCGAGCTGTGCGCAACTTTTATTTTGAAAGCGAGCTGTCTCTGTTTCTGGCTCTCAACTTCCTTGTTCAGTTTTCATTGTACAAGTTGGATAATAGAACGAGCTGATGCACTGAATTGCATTAGCACAAGTTGGACAATGAAATTAGGAAATACCCCCTAAACTAGCATTTCTCATTATACAAATGTGAACAACGGCAGATGAATTATACTTCATGCACAGACCAATATCTTTTGTTTGAAAATTAAATATGAAATTGTGCATACCTAGTGTGGCATTTAATGAATGTGTAGGCATACTGTTGTGTTATTCTGAGATATGGCTGCAGGACAGACGTGAACATTTGTGTGGAAGGTGAAAGGGATTCAGCATGTCCTCCTGTGAGTGCAACACGTCAATATCATCTCTCATTTTAGTTTTGGCAGTTTTCTGTTCATTCCTTGTGAAGTTACTGGTGTCTTAGAATTACTGTTTTACAAACACCAGCCACGGCACAGGGAGTTACAAAAGAGCTGATATCTCCATATCTGCACAATGCTTGACACCGAGCCTGAATTTGAGTGGCAGTTGAATTTTAATCACCTCTCATCAGCAGTCATCATCTAGGTAAACAGTGCACAGGGAAGGGATAATTAATCATCAGTCCCTCGTCCTCAATTAGCCCACTATTGGAGAAGCGGAAGGGAATATTCCAATCGCCGAGCTGCTATAAAGGCGGCGTGTTGATGACACATCATAGTTAAAGACTTCCACCATCCCAGCATCTAATAGGCTACATCTTGTTAGCAGTCCCTCAGTGGATAGTTTAGATGGGCTGAGAGCTGAAAAGTGAGCAAAGAGGATCGGGAGAGGAGACGGCAGGAGAGAGATAGAATACTTGCATCACGTTAATTGATATTTGTTTTTTGTCAGCACACATGTGATTGGTCCTCTTGTATATGTGTGTGTGTGTGTGTGTGTGTGTGTGTGTGTGTGTGGGTGTGCACAAGTCGCTTTTCCATCAGTGGCAAAAAAGAATGAATCAATGTGGTTTGACTGCTCTGAGCAAGTGACTGCACTGCATCAGCATTTTCAGACTGGAAACAGTGGCACCACTCCCTAAAATCAATCAGTCAATGAATTGATCAATCAGTGGTGCTACACTCAAACCATTAGCTTAGGTAACCTCTCAATCAGTTTAATGAGCTGTGTATGTGTGTGTGTGTCTCACTGCGGTGACTGAGGTAATGCAAGGCTAGTCAGAATGCGGGCGACGTCATGTGATTTACCAGATAATTATTTGGCATACTCTGACCACTCTGATCTTTAATTATCCGGCTCCAGTACAACTGAAGTGGACCACAGACTCTTATTCACAGAGGCAGTTGAAGTCGTCAGATGTAAGTCGATGAGCTTTCAGGCTTGTTCTCCCTTGAAGGCTTGTTTCTTGGAAGAAACACGGACTAAAACCTCACCCAACGCGTCATAGCCTATTGATAAAAAGAAATGAGCAATGGGATTTTTTTTCTTGTACTTTACCCCCTAGTCAGCTGGCATTATCCTTTAATTCATTTTGCTGTTACCAGAGCCACAGAGGGAGGAGGGAACAATATCGATCCTGTGTCAGGCAGGGAGGAGACACTCTGTGAGAGGGGGGTAAGGGAAGGAGGCAGTAAAAGGGAGGAGATTTGAATTCAGGAAAGAAAGAGAGGAAGTAAATTTGAATGTAAAGATAAAGAGGGAGCATGGGAAGAAATAGGCTTCACAGGCAGGCTGGCGTATAGCAGCTGTCAGATTAGTGCGGGGGGAGCGATGGTAAGCCGAGATGAGATGGCTGAACTTTTCACTGCCTGTCCCCCTAGTTCCCTTTGGTGGCACCGCAGCCACTTTTTCAAAAGGCATTAGCTGTCACTCTGCGTGAACTTGGGCATCACCACTCTCCCACTGTCTGTGCTCAGCGCCAGTCCCCTGTGATGCTGGCTAGCAGTTAGCTGGCAGGACAACAACAAAGGGTGACGACAGGGGCTCCACCCGCTCGGTTACCTCAGGTGGCTTCCTGATTCATGTCTGATCTTCCTATGGGAGTCCTCAGGTGACTCTGGCAGTTAGTTAGCAGTGTAGCAGCCATCGGAGAGAGCATTCCTCTCTCAGAGGATGATAATCATATCCATATTTTTCCTCAGTGCTGCTCAGTTGCAGTGAGCCAGATTTTGGTATTATACAATATTATTCTCTCAGCATTCTTTGACTTCCCATTGAAACGCTGATCTGGAGAGGAATATGGTTGTAGCAGCTAGCTCCCTGCCATCACCAAATATGTTGGGGATTCACTGCTACATCTAGTGTATACTTGCTGAATTGTTAGGGTTAAATTCAAAGAGTCGAACATTTTGTTGTATTTATCACACTTTCGCATATTTGAAATGTCATAGCACCTTTATTTCTAGGTTCTCAGGCCTTGAGAAAAATGTTTGGAAAGACTGTAACTCAAGTGAAGCTGCATCAAAGATCTGTTATATAATCAAATTTGAGAGAAGACATGTGTTTTTACTGTATACCATGGTGACACAATCTGATGGAAACAATACCGCCAACAATTTCTATGATCACTTTTCAGTTTGTTAGGTTTGGTTAAATCCAATGCAATCACGCTGGGAAGTAATTTCACTGTATTGTGTGTAGCATGGAAATTTGATACCGTCACATCCCTATTTCAGTGAAGACCCTAAAAAAAAACGCTAACTTAACTTACCTTAACTTAAGTTTTTGTCAGGAAGTATAGTATATTCCACTTCAGATTGTTTTTAGACACACTTATAACACAGTGGATTCAGTGCTATCTTTGAGTTGAGAAAGCTAAAAGTTGCTGTATTTTTCTATGTTGAGATGACATGAGAATGCACAATTGGATGGGATAAACAAGATATGTGGTGAAAAGCGAAACACCTCAAGGGAGCGTCAGTAGTCCACTCTTGTTTCAGATCAGGACGAATTTGCACACTAAGACAGACAGACATATTTATTAGTCTTAGTTAGCTGATAATGGAGCTCTTTGGAGAGGAGGATACATATCAAGTACATCCTCAATGGTTTGGGAGTCCATTATATAAGGAGCAGAATGCTTTCTTGAACATCGATTGAGGTACAGTTTGACCCTCTGATTTCCAAAGCCGCAGACAAATGCAAGCCTTAAATTTGTGAAATGTGATGATTGTGATGGTTGTGATCATTGCAAAGTACTACATAATGAGGCTGGTAGACTTGGATTGAAAGCTATATTTTTTCTTGAATTAGATAAGTATTGGATTATGACAGTGTGGTTTGGATCTACAGCCAAAACCTCTTTAAAAAGACTGGATAATACTCAGCGTTAACTACTCTCAAACGTATGGTGTTTTTTATAACATTTTGTAGTGCACTATTCAGAAAGTGTTCAGAAATTTGCCCATCAAAGATGCAATTCCCAGCCAATACGGTCCTTTCTTTTTTGTACTGTACCTTTACACTAGATAACTCACAGCAGAATGTGACTATTTCCTGTAGTGTCCTGTAGCACAGAGCCGAGGCAGGATTAGTGCTGCATTCTCAGAGTCTGATTCCTCTAATTCTTGTGAATATTTGCACACCAAACAGGAGTGAAATTATCATGGCCTTCATGGGCTGCCCCTGAATGTGGTAGTGCAAGAGGACAACCTGCACAGAGAAAAATGGACAGAATGGCAAAATTCAATGCTGAACACAAAATCAAATGGTGCTGTATTCTAGTACAGTGCAGCAAGCCCCATATTTATTGTACGTTTGGCCTCTTGTGGATAAAATTGTTCCAGTCACACTGGAAATGGTTCGGTAAGTTGCTTAAAGAAACGGAAAGGGATGGCGACCGAGGAGAGTCAAGTCTTATCCATAATCCCTCCATTTAATGTTCACGATCGACAAAATTATGATGGAATCCTGATCTTGTTGGATCTGAGCCGAGCTGGACACTGGATAAAAACAAAATGTTGAATCAATTTCATTCATTTATTAATGAGCAGCAGGAGGCTTTCTTGAATATTGATGAAAAGTATTGTGATTCCAGACCAGCCCTGCACTAAGAGAAAAAAAGTCAATCTTCCTCCTTTTGCTCTGAGTCAAGAGTGAATTTCTAATGAAACACTCACATTCCCATCACGCCACCACAGCTGTGTTTCAAAGTGTGGCAAAGATACGTGCTAATTGTTCTGTAAATGACTGTCATAATTTTAACACACAAAAAGCTAACAAGCTTTGCATAAACCCACTTCTTGGAATATGTTTACGTTAATGCAAGGACTTGTGATAGTGTTTGATATAGGCGTGTGAGTGTGTGTGTGTGTCCATGTGCTCAGAAGTTCCTTTCCCAGGTTCAACTACAATCTGTTAAACTTATTTCACAACTTTTACAATACGGCAGATTGACGAATGATGGAAGTGGGAGAGAAAGAGAAAAACGTTATCTTTCTCTGCCTCGCACATCATTACTGTATAGAAGCCGATATGACAGCCGGGGCTCAGACATCTTGTGGCATAAATAAACAATGCAGTAGGTAAATCAGGTTTAAATGTTTATGCATGCTTGCTAAATTGCTGCACTAAAGCATGATATCCGTATTTCATATGCCTAAATAAAGCCTTGAACAGACATCCTGTCAATTCAACCATATAAATTTTGGGCATAGTCATGTGTATGTTCCAGAAAATGTGTAGATTTGTAAGCTCCTTAGCACTTAAACCCATCATACTGCAACTTAACCCCAGTCTTTGTAAATGGTCTCAACAGTCTCAAAATACACACATCAGTCATGTTGATTTTTAAAAAAAATTATTTCATTTTTTTTTATAAACACTGCTATCAACATACCAAACAATAATAATGCATAATAATGAAATACATGTCTACAGTCAATAGAGACCAGTGATACCAGTGGATAGACAGTGTTACAGTAGCCGACCTTTAAAGATCAAACATTATAGTTGACAATATTAAACCCTCAGAACACTGCAGTGTATTTGATATATGAGCTGTCTGCCTTTTTCACCTCCCAGCTAATAGTAATAACATTTATTCAAACAAAATCATCCTCTTTTTTCCCTCTTCCTTTTAACCTTGGAGCTTTGTGTAGGGGCTTTCTGTTTGGAAGGCTGACAGCCTGAGCTGTTGTTGTCAGAGGCTTTGCTCTCAAATACCACTCTAAGGTTTCATTCAATCAGTCATTCTCCCTGTGTCTCAGCATGCTGTGTATCAATGTTGGTTTGAAGCCCCGCTCCCACAGTGAGCCGATGAAGTTGATGTAGCCTTAGGGCAGAATAAGCAGCCATCCAGCTGTGGATTGATGGGGGAGAAAGACACATGCGCATACACACAAGCGATTTGAAGGCCTGCTATTGATCCAAACACCTTATTGCTGACTCCAATGTAGCGCGCTCGTGTCAAAAGGGCCGTGGAACGTCACTCGGCTGCACGGGATGCATTCAATCAGACTGGCCAAAGCTGGGTTAAGAAAGTGTAACATCACATGCAGTAATACTCTTAGTATCCTCTGTTGGCAAGACAGTTTCTCACACATTGGCACCAACATGACGACTTGCTTCTTAATGAGTGACTCCCTTCTTCCCTTTGTGTGTAATGATGAGGATGTAGTCGTCAGCGTAAAGGGTAAGCTCACCCACATCACAAAAAGAAAATACCCTCCTATGCCAACTCCTACAGTATCCTGAGGTTTTTAAGACAAGTATCTGAAAAAAAGTAAAACTGATGTGAGTTGAGTTTAGTTTGTGCTGCTTGGTGCACCGAAAAAAACAGCAATGTGTCTTCATAGAAACAATGTCTGACATATTCTTGGGTATCTACAGTGTGTGCTGTCAGCAGTTTTCATTGGAAATCAGTAGAAAGGCATTAGTAAGGAAACATGTTTCTCCGTGCCTCTTGTACTTGTACTTTAAATGATACATTGTCAAAGTATGAAAATATGAATGATCTTCTCCGTTGCTTTTGTTGTGAAGATGAGGCTTTCCGCTCAACAACAACAACAGCAACACGTACAACATTTCCTCCCCCAACTCGATAGGAAGAATACTCAGCGAGAGATACTGATAGGGAGGCAGGCACCACTTGGGAAGTCATAAAAGGCCAGTGGTTCATTACCACACTAATGGACAAAGCGAAAAATCCTGTAACCTAGTTAGGGAAGGGCTTTGTCTTTATGAGCCCTGGTCCCTCTTCTCTAACCGACACCCTCCTACACACGGGAACAGCACTATGAACTCTTCACTATTTGACCCATTTCCACCCACATGCTACTTTCTTCCTTCTTCCCTAGTTTGCACTTGGACTTCAATGGTTTGACTGCTATGGATATTTTTGTGGCTCAACATAGCCACTTCAGCTTTATTATTACACAGACAAAGGCACGTGCAAACACACTTACACGAGCTTCGGCCTTACACACGAAAGGCGACATCCGCGACTGAGAGTGTAAAAGATCCTCCTCAGGTTTCCCCCAGTGCACACATCTACATGAGCAACGACACGGCTGAGGAGAGGAGGGGTACGAGACAGAAAGGGAGAGTGAAAGCTGCAGACGGAAAGAGAGATAAGAACTTGTAAGTACTCCTCTTTCTATCATCCAGCTAAAGCAGCCATTGTTACCACTTGTACTCTTGCTCTATTGGGGCAAGACGGTGTTGTGTTTCATCCCGCGGCGTGTGTCAGTATATGTGTGTGCTGGGGTTTAAGTGTGCTTGATTATTTGGCGAGGCCAGAGGCATTTTCGGAGCATCACTTTGATGATGCTGCACCCGTAGCAGGCAGGTGACGAAAATAGCATTGTGCTT
>NTHP01000311.1:893828-903987 GCA_003416845.1 Oplegnathus fasciatus | reverse complement strand
CCTCTCCTCTCCTCTCCTCTCCTCTCAGACTGATCCTCTGTAGGCTCTTGCCTTTCATCCAGAGACTGCTAGTAGGGATCATCTCATGACATTACCTATGCAGGCAGGGTAATAGGACCCCTGGATTGATCCCTGTTTTCCTCCACTAGGGGATCTTTGGCCAGAGGCTCAGGTTACAAAGCTGACATCATCTTTAGCACCCCCACCTCCCACAGTCATACTTCATCTTCCCCACTAATCCTTCTCCTCCAGTGAGAAAAGATTTGCATGAGTGAATGAGGAGCTTTATAGGCCACATAACTAACTTTTTATTGTATTTTTTTTTTTTACATTAGCCCTAAAAAAATCTATATTAGTTTGTTGCATTGTAAAATAATTCACCTGCAGATTGTACAGTGTGCTGGTGTGGTCTATAACTAACCAGTGACCTAATACAGTTTGAATAAAGGTGAATGTAGATTAAATTGGCAAACTATTCTTAACAAGGTTAGCAAATGGTGATTGCTCCTCAAGCAATCCAGTTTTCTTTGTTAAAAATCAGCATTATTTAGTGAAAGTTGGGCAGCGCACATAATCAGACATTAGCAGAGCTAATTCTTTATCTATAGTGACCACAGCCAGATCACGAGGACAAGCTAATGTTTGAACATTGCTTGCTGACACGGTGTTTTTAAAATCCTTCTAAAAAGTTTTTTTTTTTTTTTGCTGATGTCCTTTGTTTCCGCAGAGCAAAACCAGCAAAAAGAAAACATTTTTCACTTTAAGAAATGCACAATAAGTCTGGATGAGAATAGATGTGAACACTGTGCTGAAGGGAACTTTGCTGTATCACAAACTGCTGTATGTGTATAATTTAAATGAGGAGTTTTGGGGTGGCAGAGTGTTGGAAATTAGCTCTCAGTGACTGAATACATTAGCACCTTGTTGCAAACGTTCAGTCATATTTGGTCGATAAACACACCTATTTTTCTAGCTTTGTGCTTGCCCTACTGTATCTCTCATTTCATTTACACAGCTGATCTCCGCTATGTAATATTCTTATGATAACATGGCTATAGGGGAAGTTTACAGTTCTGTTCCTTCTCTCTCTCACTTTGTGTTTGGAGATGTTGAGATTGAATATGTGATTCAAGAGTGGGAGGAAGAATCCAAATAGCAGGTCAAAGAATCTTTAAGCAAGTCGCCACTAGTAATTAAATACTGAAAGAAGATAGGACAGGATGTCAGTTATTATCTACTAATTGAAATAAAAACACAGCAAGTGAGAAAGAGAGATGGAGTTTATGGAAAAGCAAAACACAAAAGGCTAAAGTATACTTCACCAAAAATCCCAATCCCAATGTAGCACTTGTGCCCCTAAGTTAAAAAAATGTAGGGCCACAGTTAGTTTGTTTTTGAGAAATACATCTCTTTTTTTTAACAATCAACATTCAGTGTGCACAGGATGCAGGGGCAAACTGATTTAACTAAGATATTACTGAAGAATTTCAAAATATAGGATGTATTTTGGACATGATAAAGGACAGGAATGCTTTTTAGTTGGTTGGTTGCTTCATTGAAGCATCCCTTTTCAACAAAAGTAATATTAAGCCCGGACCCCCCTCTGGTCTCTCTAACTGTGGCGAATATTTTTAGATTAAATAAATGCGGAACCAAAAAATAAATCATGTTGTATAGTCGGACCAAATAAAATAAATATGAGTGAATTTGTTGATATCTTTGCAAGAAACCACAAAAAACGCAGAATAAACCTGTTGTAGCTATGAGCTGTTTTTTTTTCTTGTTGTTGTTGTGTTACATTTTTCACCCAACGTTTATCCCCAGAGAGAGGAAACTATAATTATTCATGGGCAGTGATAAATAAAATGTGCGTTAACACTGAACGAGTATTCTTCTCATGTTTATTGTTATATGTGTATCAAAGCTTATGGGGGTGATAGTGGTATGTAACAGTTGTGCTCAATATATTTGGTACCCACAAAATTGCATGTGGCCCCAGCCTGGCCCCCCCATTCGGAATGGTCTAGTGCCGCCTTTTCAAAACAGCAAAAGCCTTTCAAACAGAGACTTGTTAATTCATGTGAATTAATGTTCACCTGTAGCTTCAACTTGAAAATGAGATGAGGTAGAACTCAGTTCTTAGCAAAAGACATTTTGTGTCAAAGATGCTTGGTATACATAGTAAAATAAATGCTCATAGTAGCAGAAGATATGAAATGTTGATTAAATATGCAAAGTGTGTGACGCAGGGGGGTCAGGGGACTGACTGACCACCACTCAGTGTAGCATGGATAGCAATGTAGAGTCGGTAGTCAGAGCATACCAGGAATGAGAAGCTACTGTCAGACTTTGTGTTTCTCTGCTGGAAAGACAGGCAGTCTGGTGGAGCTTTGACAGTCACTACAAGCACATTTATGGCCCTTTGAGAGAGTCACTGTGCGGGTACCTGCGTTGTAGCCGGGCTAGTGGCTCTACAACGAGAGGCTCTCCGGGGTGTGTGTCTGTGGGGAAGTGTTAGTACATAGCCATACCCATGCTGTTTATTGCGGTTCATGTGAAAGGCACAAACTGGGGCTACGGATAGTCAGCGCTTTTTATTTCATTTCATTCCATTGCGGTAAGGGAGGGGTGAGAGAATTCAGCCGAACCGAACTTTCAAATCCGAGCAGGCAGCTTAGATTTTGTGCAGAAAAAGCAGTTTTTACACACAGTATGTGTTTTGTTGGACAAATTCATCTGTATTAACATCATATGCCGGTAAGAATGTGTGTAATTATGTGTGCAGTGCAAAAAAGCGTGGAGTCGCTTGCATCGGTGCTCTCAAATAAGTTCTCACATTCGCACCCTCTAATTTTCACTCGCCTATGTGAGCAAAATGCTTGCACTGTAAAGCCTTGTGTAAAGCAATAGGTTTCACGTATTGTATTTTTTTCTTCTTTTGTGCGTGTAAAGCAGTAGATTCCATTATGTTGACGATGCAAAAATCAGACATGGACAGAAAAAGGCCACCTGTTATTGGAAATAATATTTGAATTTAAACACCTTTTCTGGCATAGGCCTATAGAGGAACTGTTTTTAGTTTTGAATATTCTTATCATACTGCAGAGTAACTTGATTTGACCATCAAATACGTACCTCTGAATGAAAAACCTGCATACGTTATGGATAGATATTACATAATTGTGATATTTCACTCTTCAAGCACTAGCAGAGCAATACTTTGAAAATCTCACATTTCATTTACAGAAAAGATATTCCATATATTGGCACATGAAAAAGACATTTAATTAATTTAACATATATATACTGCAAGCTCTTGTATCCAAATTTGAGTCAGTGACTGGCTAATAAAAGTCTTCAGTCCATCAAATCAAAAGAAGAATAAGGGAAGTAATGGGCATGCAGTGTTTCAACATGCATCAATTAGGACTTAAATAATTATTACTTTTGCACATTTTGTATGCTCAGACATTGCTGCATCATTTTGCTGATGTGATGCTTGAGTAAGACTGTTTATCTCTTGGAGGGTTCTTAAAATGGCATCCCCTGACACGAGCCAGGTGTGTGATTTATCAGTTAGAAGATGAGGTTATGAGTCATGGCCAAAGATGACAGGCCTTTGCGTTCGTCCCCAACAGCGCAGGAACAGAACGGGGAGCTAAATAAAGCTCAGAGATCTCCTAGAATACATGCTCACGGATCACAAAAACAAACGCTTTGAGGATAAAAGCCCCCTGAATTATTCATGGTTCTTCACGAGCGTGTTTCAAGTTTTACCTTCCCACTATTGCATCAAGTGAGTGTGACAAATGATTTGGACCCACAAAACACACTGTAGGGGGAGAGACAATGACCAAAAAAAGTGGAACTTCCAGGGTAAGAGTGAGGCAACTTGATCCCTTCCTTGTCTCCACCAGACTGATTGTAAAACATCGTCTAGTTCTTCTAATTCTCTGAGCACTTGTCTCGTTGTTCTTGTTGTCATATATTTACTTTTTCACAGGAAGGTTTTGTGAATGCATTTGTCTTTCATTCTCTCCAGTAACCTTTAATGACAAAAAGGTAGTTTGAAACTGCAGTCGGCATTGCCAATGACAGGGTCAGGAGTGCTTTTGCCTGGTGGTTGCCATGGGAACAAAGGAAAAGACAAATAATCGCCACAAAAGAGAACACTATTAAAAGAGAGTCGCATACACTCATTGAGTGCTTACTGTTTTGTTGAAGAGACGAGTAAAACTCTGATGAAGGGAAAATGGCAAGGATACTAATGCTACAGTGTTGCTTGTAAAGTCTGTGTAAGCAGGGGTGTGTATGTGTGTGTGTGTTGGTAACAGTGAATGTACATCTGACTCTGGTCATTCATCTTTTCACACCTCACACCTCTTTCCACTTGCTCTGCTCAAATTATAATAGTATATATATATATATATATATATATATATATATATATATATATATATATATATTTGAATGCGGGGAGTAATGTGGCTGAATGCATCAGTACCCTTTTCTGGCAATACACAGGACTATTTTGTTACTTCCTGTTTGTTTTTCTCATGCAGAGAGATGAGGAGTGAAGGAAAAAGTCCAGTACAACACCACGTTTAACTATGACCTCAGTTATGAATATATATTTCACATTTCCAACAACTGAGCCAAAAAACTGAACATTATGAGCTTCATAAAGATAGATGTTATGGCAGATTGCAATAAAGCGGCTCCTGAACACACACTGAAGACAGACAGACTGTGACATGTATGAGAAACGGTCCAATAGGTGCAGACTAATTTCAAAATGACAGATATTGGAGAAGTGTGTTTCAAGCTAACCTTTCTGCTTCAGCCATTAGTGACAGATTGGGCCACACCAGACGTTGTTTATAGCCTGGCTGGCTCCAAACAGCCACCAATAGACACTGGGGTCACTTCAGGTGTTAAAACATAGGACAGTGATATCAGCGCCATTATTCCTCGAAATACAGACAACACTCAATAAATAATAGTTTCTGGAGAAAGGCAGTGCTCCAGCACACACACATATAACACAAACGCTCTTCATCTGTTCTTGCTCTAAGCACCATAGTAGCATAAATCGATAGCCTAAAGCAGCCTGTTAAAGACCTTGGTGAGAATCCAGCTTGGCTCTCTCAAAGCTCGCTTTTAAAGTGTGGAGATGCAGGATATCATCTTACCAATGGATTTTTAAATGTGAAGTCTTTTGTGAAGTACCTGGCAAAAAAAAAAGAAAAAAAAAAGGAATACGCGTATATCCTATAGGATTTTAGAGTGAAATATGTGTAATATTCGTGAAAATCTGATTTTACACCTAACTGAAGTCAGAAGACGACTGAGTGGTCAAAACAGAGTGCACTCAGACATCCTCAGTAGACCCCACTGCCACTTGTACCAAGGAGTGGGACAGATGGAGGGATGGGAGGGAGAAGATGCAGGAGAAGGAGATGGTTAAGGCCCCTCAATAATTCATTTCCATCAGCCGATATAAAAGTTCTTCATTCCACTTGAAATAATACATGAAACGTCTGCCACAGACACACCCGTTTCAATTTTTAATGGTCGCCTCTTTTCCAGCGACTACGCCAAATCAATCATTGTCCCAAAGTCATCAGTTAGAAAGTTCTTTTTTTATTGCTGTCCCCTATTTCATCCAATTGAAATTATTCACAGATTCCAAGCATGGAGGGGCTGTCTTGAATGGTTTTCAAGGTCTACTTTGAAGGGGCGTGCAGGGACAGATTCTTCACAGTGGCATGGAATTCCTAGCGTAAGAAGCTGACATTTTTCCTTTTTTTTCTTAATTCACTTTTTACTCCTGTTGAAAAATGCATCGTGTTGCCAGAGATCCCTGAGTGCCTTCCCCTGTCCGAGACTTGAAAGTGCCGTGTACTTCTCTTTTTGTTGTGTGCCAGATCTAATCCTCTTTCCTCTCCAGTGGCGTATTAATAAGTGCACAACAGAATTAGTGACACTCAGCTGTCCGCACATGCAGTCTCGGTGCAAAGTTAGGTCTGTCCGTCTGCGCGGCCAATATCGAGACTGTAAAGTTATTTACGGCGTTGTCTGCGTCACCTCACCTCTCTCTCCAGACAACCCCACAAAGCGCACACAGGGGCACGCGAATCACACGCACAGCCTGTGCACGACTATTGTGACAAAGGCAAATTTTGTTTCCCGGTATATGAGGCCTTCACTGCCAGAGCCAAGGTACTATTATAGATATAGGAAAAAGACTCCATGGTAAAATCAATTATGCTGAGTCGTAATGGCTTCTTCCTTATCGGCTGACATCTCTGTTTGTGTATAATTGGTTCATGATAGCACTCTCTTTGCCCAGCAAGGTAGACTTATCAAGTGCATCTCTCAACGCAATTTACTGCAATACAGAAATGCATTTTAATCCCAGATACATCTCTTGTGCTTTATGATCACGCTAGAAACCTATAGGGTCATCTACACTAGATCCCATCATCGTGATGTCAGATAATGGCACATAGATATATATGAAAATGTCTACCTTTCAGACTAGCCGGTCCCTGTGAGTGCAAAGCCGGTGAAGTGTGAAGAACTGCTTAGTGAGGTCTCTTCTTCCATGTCTTGTCTCAGCACATGTTTTAAGGCCAGTTTCCATTCCACTCTCTGTGGCCTAATTTCTATTACCCTATCTGCTCTGTTGGTGAAATGAGAAAATGGAAAAGTGGGAATTGACCATTACAGAACGCCGCAATAATTAAAACAGAAGCTCCTTTGGGTTTCGCAAAGCGGAGACTTTGATACACCACATGGGTGTCAGTTTCAGGAGAGGAGTGTTGAGGGCAACCGACTGTGAGCAAGGTCCTTGTCTTACACGTTTTGAGGTCTCCAGCTGCTACTACTTAAGCCTTCACTCCTCAGGCCAACCTGATTAGACCACCTCTGCCTTGTTTTCATCCACTTCCTCTTTATTAGCTAATAGGCTTAGCTCTCTCAGGGGCCCAAAGACACATCGGATCAGCACACCAACCTGTGCTCTGTCTATCTCTGCCTCATTTTCTACCCCCACCCTCTTCTCTCTTTCTTCCTCTGCCTCATTAACTGTCTCGTGCAAAATCTCACTTGTTTCTTTTTCTTTGATGCGGCTGCTTCACTTGCTGCAAGTGACAGAGACGCATGGGGGAATTCAAATGCATCTGTGAACGTACATGTGCATGTACACAAACTGCACGTGTGCACATTATATTCACTCAACCTAAAGTGAATTGTTAAAGTAAATTATTCATGTTGTTTCTTCTCTGCATTTAGGGACCCATCCTCTTCTGTATTTGTCTCTTCTCTCTTGGGGCTGAAACAGAAACGCACACTCAGAACGAAGGGCAAGTTTTACTACTGCTTTGCCGACGCTGGGTGTGGAGTCATAAAAGCAGACAGCATCATCCCTGACTTATCACTGGCAATATAAACATAATAACTCCACTGGGATGTTGCATTACACTGTAATTGACCCTTCCTCATCTGCAAAATTGAGCCCATCATTTCCAGCTCATGTGTGGCAAGTCTTTAGTCTGGATGACGAATTAAATTAATATGAGGACTAGCTTGATGCTATCATAGTGCATCCACCTTGAAGTTAATTGTAGCATTAAAAAGGGGTAAAATATGAGTATATGATGAAGGGATTAATGTTATTAATTTGTGCATTGCTCATCACATCTGACGTCTGTTTCATTCTTCTTTATTATCATGCATGGCGTGGGTTTATAGAAATAACTTTACTGTTAGTGTACTGTGTTTGGTAGTCACTGACTCTTAATGTATATTTTGAAATCCAAATGCATGAATTTTAAAAAGTTCCTGCAAAACTGGTCATTTGCAGTAAGTGTTGGCACTTACTGCAAATGAAAAACAAAATCTACAGATCATCAGATATGCAAACTCATTTTTTGGATTTTAAGGAGGTTAGTGTACCTGAAATAGAAAGTACACAGAAACACTGAAGATTGTTCACTGGAATACTGTTAAAACACAAGCTGACAAACATGTTTCTCTTTTTGGACATCTTTAAAGGTTATCTTGCGGTTAGATTTAGGCAAGTATAATGTTTAAGATTAGAGAAACGTTTTGTGTGATGTCTGTCACTTATTGCTTCTCACTGGGCACATTATTGCTAGTGAACATCTTGAAGACTTGCTGGTTATTGAACTCTATCTATAGCTTATGGGACAAACAACTATAAAAGGCTTTTTGTGTTAAAAAAAATTCCTGCTGAGAGAGGCAACAAATACATGGTTGGATGACATGCACACACCTAGTCAGACATTCAAATCCACATACATTCTTGTCTATCTACAGTATACTGTAAGTGCGTTTCCATCCACCTGAACAGCCAGTTCTTCCACCCATCGGAGTTGGCTCATGAGGTGTGAGGATGAAACCACTGAATCTTTGCCAGGATAGACTCTGTACTTTTACATTGTTGCCAAATATTCGCATATCCGCCACACTGAAGTGCACACCTAACAGTGGGCAGGAGATTACTAGAAGAGATGTGTCAACATTTTTAAGTAATTCAACACACAAAAAAACACAATATGTCATAAAGTTGAACGAAGGGTAAAAAGTATTTGTATATTCTATCTTGATTAGTCTGGGACCATTAAGATTTTAATTACTACCCACTCCCTGTTCCTTGTCCTTTGAAGCCAGGCCCCTTTGTGGCGTGGGAAGAAAAAAATATGAGGAAGCGGTATCACTGAGAAGTACTCACTGTATATAAAGATCATATTTGCAGTGTCATGTGGCCATCATTAAGCTTTGGCACATTCAAGCTTTTTTGGCATATAATGTATGTTGGTGATAATGTGCTTCCCACACTCAGGCAACACCAGGGCCCCTGAGGGAACCAGAGGAGACCTATTAGCATAATGAGGAAATGTATATTAATGACCTCTTTGATAAGAGGCTTCCCTGTCCCTAGTACCAGCTTACTAGCTACACTATACTGCAAGTATACAGTTATATCATATATATATATATATATATATATATGCATCTCTGTCAAATCATAAGTAACAGACAGACATTCCTTTGCATTTATTTGCTAGGTTGATTTACAAACCCCTGTACTACAGTATGATTGTTTGATGGACTGAAAACCTCCTCATCCCATAGTTAGAGGGCTTATAAAGCTCAGACTGTACATGTCACAGCGTATTGATATGTAGATATTAATGTTGTTAGTCTTGCTTAAATAGACCTTTACTTTTTTGGTTGTATGCTGACATTGGTCATTGGCTGTTGAAACCTCCATGAAAATCCCCTGTGTTTGTCCTTTCATATGCAGTAGATGGTACTCACCTTGAACGAAAATCAGGCTTTGAAGCCATGAGAAATTTTCCGGATGAATGTTTGGAAGGACTGTTGGAAGGATGCCAAGACTGTGGTTATTGACCCATTTTAACTTGCTGTAGACACACAGTTTATGTGGGTAATGCCCAATTATCCATGTTTTGGCTGTGATCAAATGTGTATGGACCAATTAAGCTTAAACTTTTATGACACTGTACAAATTTATGTATGAATGCTCAAACTGAAACGTAACTACATTTTAAGCATAGGCAGTGCGTAATTATATTTTTTACCTATATTTTTAAAGCAACTACAAGGAACTCTCATTTTGTGTTGATTTTGGCGACCCCTGTGGACAAAAGTGGTGGTGTTTCACCACCGCCTCGCGTCATAAAGGTCTTGATCTGGCTAGCACATTCATTTGTTTTGGAAGCGAGTGAAAGAAAGAAGCAACTTATTATTAATACTATTTTTCTTTTTTAAACACAGCTGTTTGCAGGATGCATAGCGATGAGGTAATGTATCTATTTGTGGCTATATAAGATTAATAATGGTAATATGATGATGGTGATAAATATATATATATATATATATATATATATATATATATATAGAAGAGCACAGCTGTGCTTCTCTCCTGGGTGCAGGGTAAACCACAGTAAACCAAAAAAAACAGGATACATATAAACATTATTTTATTGGCAAATCACATTAAAAACAAAAAGGAGCGAAGTACGCGTTTTGCATGTTGCTTCATCAGATTCGCTCTGTGCTATATATATATATATATATGTATATATATATATATATATATATATAT
>NTHP01000311.1:872440-893818 GCA_003416845.1 Oplegnathus fasciatus | reverse complement strand
GACATATTACATACCTGTCCAGGAGGAAGGGGGCCAATTCGGGATCAGTTTTGAATCCTTTCAAATCCCACAATTCTCTCCATCTGTTGAATGACCGACCAAGGTTCACTCGTGTTTTCGTCCGTGCTCTGTCACTGTCCACTTTAGCTTTTATTTATGCCCCGGTCAATTCTTTTCTTTTTCTCTTTGCTGATCCGGCCCCAGTATCAGCCGTAATCACAAAATATAACTTCAAAAATAAAATTCCCTCAAGAAAAATCTCCTCCTGCTTCCTTTTAACTGGTTAACATACTACTGCTAAACTTTGCCTGGGAAAATGTAAACATAGGCTCTTCTGGTTTGCATGCCATAAATCGCTTCATCTGATTTCGCAGAGAATCAGACCCGGAGACAGGCATTAAGAATAACTATATAGAAATAGCCGCTGGTCTTGTTTGCTTATGTAGGTCATAGAGGCATAAGTATTAAACTGAGACTGTTTCATAATCAGTTAAAAACTCCTTGTAGTAACTTTAAGAATACAGATTTTATGATTTTGCTGTCATTGCATAGATATCCCTAAATTGCATCATGCAAAATCCCATCAGTCCAACGCCAAATCTCCCTCCAGTATACCATTATTTATTATGAGATTTTCTCCTGGCCCTAATAAACTATCTCACTTGAGTGTTGATTATTGCTTGTTGTGTTGGAAGCAGTCATGTCACCACTGGTGGGATGAATGATGCTCTACGATGCAGTTGGCTTGTGTACCCACTGGCGTGCCATAGACTTTTGTTGTGAGAGAATCCTATTGATTCGCAGATGAGATTAGCCAAGGATTACGGTGCTCATGAAGAGCGTGACTGAGCATGCCATGCATAGGCAAAGTTTCATAGGGCGCAGCAGAGGGTTCTGAGGGAGGAGCAAATGGAGATGGGTTGTATAAAAGTATTTTGAATGCATTTAGTGTGACATGTTTTGTGTCTCTGTGTACATTCTGAGCTTGTTTGCACCAGATAAATGTTATAAAATGGAAGCATATGCCCACACACTCACCCATCGCCGTTTTGTCCTTGTGTTTGGCAACGCTTCCATTTCAGCAGCTCAAGCGGACCCCCTCTAGCCCTGTCCTGTTGCCTGCTATCGGGCTATGCAGCTGGGGCTGGGGTTGTGACAGAGTCCCCCTTGGCTATAAGGGCTAACATGCAAGTGAAGAACAAATGAAACCAAGGGCTGTGTGCTGATAGTATGATCTCGTTACCCAGATACTATCGGAGAGAAAAGCTGACGCCCTATCCTCAGCCAAATGCAGCGTTTCTACTCTTCCTCCCCAGGGAGTTACCTGTGCACTGTTTTCTCCACACACTCACACCTGCATGTGGGCCAAGTTTTCTGTCTAAAGGATATAGCTCATAATATGTGGGAACGTGTGGAGTGTATTTGCAGGCATTCACATAAATACTGTATACTAATTTGAATCCATACCGAGGACACACATCACTACGGATGCATTAGCTATATTTAGTAAATTCTAATCCATTTCTGATCCTTTGTTTATTGTAACATATTGTACTGTCTTTAAAAAAACCCAGAACCTCTTTCTAACACACAGTGAGTAACAGCGGATTCAATTAGTGATACCCCCCACTGACAGTGAGTGAATTGAACATGGTCACTTTGAGTTAAAAGACGGTTATATTACCTGTTTTTCAGCCGTATTTTGCTCAGGTAATAGACCTCTCTCGTGCTGTGGTTGGCTGAGGCTGTCTAAATCCTGTCCAAATTTTCCTGTCACAACAGCTCTACTTTGGCTACTACTACTCTATGGATGCTACGCCAAACAGCAGGAAACCATTTAAGCAAGCTGTGATGCAGGCTAAATTGTTCTTATTGCATAGCAAATCACCATATCTGATTTGGCTTGGTTTTACTAATTTTACTGTAAGCGTACTTCACTTTAATCGTACTCGGTGCATTTGTATTGTGTAAAAATATATACAAATCTGATAGTGACTTGATATCGGCAGATACTAAATATTGTATGAGTTTGAATGGGATCAGGTGCAAAATAACTTTTATGAGGACACCCAGACATACTGTACATCACACTTGCAGATCATACAGTATAGTGATAAATACTAATCCCACCATCCTAATCCTTGGAGAGTTGACTAGAAAGTGACAATGTTACTTGACCAAAATGCAAAAGTCATTTTTTTTAAGACTATACTGGTAGTCCAAGCCAGTGCGTAGCTTCATACAAAATCTGTTGTTCTTATACCATTGATTGGACAGCAAATTAAGATTACTTTAGTGTACTTTCACCCAAGGCAGATCCACATGTAGCGCAGAGCCAGCTTCCAGAACCAGGAGGCTGCGCTCTTTATCAAGGCATATTTAATCTAGAACAAGCTGGTGGAAACCATGTCAATGGGGAATTGTGTGTCTGAAAAGGTGAGCAACTGCAGATCGTGTCAGGGTGTGGTGGCAAAGTTTTCAGAGAAGGGCCTCATTATAAAAGGTAGGGCTGTGGATGCATTCAGGAACATCAGCAAGAAGAGGTCTCCTTATAGTATCATGAGTACTGAGCATAGTGTCCAGATATGGATACAGATTCAAGCACTCAGTTCTGACCTTGTATGTGTAACACAGTGCTACAGTTAATTAAAGCTTACAAAGGTAACTTAGTATGTCTTAACTGCAGTTTAGTGGTTTGTTGCATCTGAGTTCTAATTTCAAAGGTCTCTGTTCAATTAACAGACAGTCCAAGACAAAGCTAGTGTTGTGAGGTGGTGGATGAAAAACAGGAGGAAACACAGATGGATAGAGTTCAGAGTTCAGACAAAGAGTGAGATAGATAGGAAGAAAGAAATGAAAGGAGTAAAAGAGAGAGAACTCACTGGGAGAAAGTGTCAAGAGAGCTCTGGTCTTCCCTCCTTCGGAGAGACACTGATCATAGACTGCGTGGCTGTTGTAGGATCAAAGGCTTTGTCAGTCAAAGCCCCCTGACTCTGTCTCCGCAGAGCCGACTACAGGTACTCAGGGAGGCATGGACGTGGAATAATTCATGACCAGAGAGGCTAACCCTCAAATGCTCTCTCTGCCCAGAATGAGACAGCGCATCTGGGGTCACAGGTCTCAGAGCCTCCCCTTATCAGCCCCCAGGCATGGAGTCGAGAACAGCTGCTGGGCTTGGCTTCTGTTCCTCTGCTGTATTATCTGTTTTATCGCACATACAGCACAGTAGTGTGGTTGGCACAAACACACATCACGCTGTGAAGTGTTTGTGTGTGGCATAAATGGCATGTTTTTTTTATGTATATGGGTGGGCAGGTGGGTGGATGCTTGGCATGAAATGTGTTGTTTTTCTTCCCTTTTTCCTTCTTTCCGTGCATGTGCGTGTGTGTGTGTGCGCGATATTTTTAGCTTTTCTACCAATGCTTTAGTGAACCAAACAGTTAAATCACATTCTACACACAGATCCAAGTTTCAAACAACATATGGTTTGAGCTGGCTGGAAGCCTATATGAATACTATTAAGTCATCTTCTGGCAGTTCTGTTACACAAGGCTGATTAGAAACACTCAGGCAATCAGCCAGGATTTACGTGAACTGAATATACTTGCTGCTGATCTGAATTTGAAATAATATGGTATATTATCATACTTAATTTTTCATGATTGTGGTGAAACACATGTAAAGAAGTTTAAATGTCTGAGTCTCCATTCACATTTGGTTTCTGAGGGATTAGACTACTGTCCTTAACTTATTGTCAGTCATAATATTTAGGCAAACTCATTAATTGCTTTTGTCATGTATCTGCGGGCAACTGGAACTCAAATCATGTATATCTGTGGAGTCAAATAGCAGCTTTTCTCAAAAGAAGGGAAAGACACATTCGCCCCTTATGAAGGGTTTATTAATTGCACTTGTTAGCTTAGCATAAACAGCGTATTTTAACAAACTTAATTTTCACAAGCTGTCACAAACCAGCTCGAAGTCCATGACAAAGAAAGGAAAATACACTCAGTTGTAACGGCATATAGCATGATCACGTTTATTTACAAAAATACAGCAACAGAATATGCTAACTAAATTTGTGTAATGGTTAATCAGTAGATCGGTGGTGTTTGTCAGTGGATGTGCGAGTATGTGGTGTTGTATGGTGTGAAATACAGATAATCAAAACCGACCCAAACTAAAGAAATATGGTGCATGGGGGAGAGCCAGAAGACTTGGGGACATTTGATTAGAAGTGTATTCTGGCTGGACAGGCGCGAACTCCTCCCACCAGGACCTAAAGAAGAGTTTAGGTTTAGTTTACAGGTGATTATGGTTAGAGCCAGGGTTCAGTTTAGGGTCAGTCAATCCTTATGAAGGAGGCAGAACTTTCTGTAGCCTTTGAGGAAATGCGACCTGAGATGTGGATTTAGTATAAGACCTGCCAGTTAAATGGCTTATTTTCCTACTTTTGTAAACACCTGCTTATTTGGGGATTTAGCTGAACTAGGCCTTGCTCACCATCGTGTGGGTGATTTCAAAATTCATGCAAAAAAGGCATCAATTTTCTGCTTCTGGTTTAGTAAGAAAATAGCTAAATTCCATGAAACCCAAACTATCTCTTTAGCTTTTCTCTTCTACACTGGTGTAACACTACGAACCTCTGCTTCCTGTGAGGGTACAGAAGCTTTTTTGGCACCAAATACTGCTCAAAAGTTAACCATGAGAAATATCCGCCCACATCTGAACTCCAGCCATTTTATATCGATCATCTCCGAAATCTTTTTGTGTTGGGTTATATGTTTTTGTACTATTAGGTGCCTGATGGGTGAGAACATAAAATACCTCAATACGTTTGGCACTATCACAGTTTTGACTGAGAGAAAGCTGGTACACTGAGCAGGTGTCAAACAAAAACAAATGTTATGGAAATCACCAATCTGCCACACAGCTAAAGCCTAAACTAAAGACCATCAGACAGATTTAAGCCATGTGGAAACAACTGTGAGGGCTGAATTTATTGTTTTTGGCTGCATTTAGCCACAAAGCTCCCTGTATAGACTTTATTTTTTTTTTTGCCATTTTTGGCTATTACATTTGTGACAGAGCTGTGTTCACTTGTTTACCTAATGATGAGATTTTATTCTATATTTTATTCTCATAAAAATGTTGTTGGTCCGGTTGTTCAGTTAATTACCACTGTTTAAAGCTTCCCACCAGATTTATTTGAAAGGCAACATGAACAACCCCTTTAAAAGCAATGCTTGAAGAACTATCAAATCCAATTTTGATGATGCTCAGTTTTCAGCTTGTATTTGATTGATGTCATCTTGTTAGTGCTTGCTAGGTAGCAATGTTAACACATCAGAGGAATGTTCTGAAAAGCAGCTTGCTTCTCCTCCTTTCTCTTTCTTGTCTTTGTGCTAACATTAGGCTTGAGAAGGAAGAGCAGCTTGTGGCACTTTGTGTGTGCACCCACTTGTGCCAACAGTTAGGTGACAAAATTCTGTTTTTGTTTGTTTTTGTGATGCAGCATTGCATTGCAAGATCCCTCGCAACCAAATCCAAGCGACCCCTGTCTTTGCCAAATTGCTTCGGAAAGCATCGCCGTGTTGGCATGACAAGAACTACAAGAAAAAAGTTTGTTTTTTTTAACACTTGTGTAGTCTGTACTTTGCCTTACTATGAACTGACAAAGCAAAGGGAATGAGAGGGGTGGGGAGATTGTGCTGGGTGAAGTTGGACTAGTGGTGAAGCAGAGGTAGTCTGAGCATCAGACAGACTTTTCTTCTTAGCCTCCATCTCTCTTTCTGCTCCCCTTCCTCTCAATAATAAAGCTCTTGTTTCACCAGAATCAGACATCTCTTCAAGCCATGTCTCACTTTCTATTCATCGCTACCTCTACCTCCCACCTCGCCCTCAATGGTTAATAGTTCATGTATACAACTATGATGTCTCTTTCCTGGCTTGTGGTTAGAGAAAGTCAGGTGCAGATGTTTTTTTTTTGTTTTGTTTTTTTCCCCTTGCTGCTTGAACGTCATTGACAGATGGTGAAAAAGTTGTTGACATATGGGCTATTTCGGTTTTGAGTTGGTGAATCATACTCCAAATAGTCCTTTTTATTTAAGTTCTAAAAAGTCTGAACACATTACCTACACTATGCTGTAGGGAATTGTTGATTTCAGTCCAGTGAAGAATCTTTATGGTTATGGTATTGGTTTTTGGGTTTAATTAGAATGTTCAATACATATCTGTGAGGGCTAATATAAAACTTGCAACAGCTTACACACAATAAGAGTTCTCAGCTGTAAGCAGATTGCAATTGTTTCTGTCAACCTCTTAATTCATACTTAACTGCTTTTGTGTAGCAAAGCTATGCACAAGTAAACTTGAGAAACTGCATTGGGATTTAATTGTATACCAAAAATGTAATCGGTGAATATGACATTAAACAAGATTGGCTGAGTGATGAGGAGAGAATTCATACTGACAATGATGCAACATCATTATAGGACACAGTTGTCACCTAATTGCAACATGGTTTTCTTTGGCATAGAAAGAAAATAATATTGACCTTGCTAACTGTAAGGCCTCCTTCTTGCCTAACCTTCATCTTTTTGTGAAGGATTATAGGATTATGCAGTGATTTATATTGCAGCACAGGGATACCTGACACCTTTGTCTATGTACTTTTCATCATAGTCTTGACAGAAAAAAAGTCAAAAAATGTCAACCCATTAGAATATCTCTTTTCCTCTCTCTGCTGTTGTTTTAATGGATAAATGAGAGGGAATGGGGAAACTGAGGAAGTGGGTCAGGACGAATGTGCAGTGCAGTGGAGGAGGGAAAGACAGAGCAAGGGGGAAGAATGGGGAAAGAGAGAGGGCACTAAACTCTGAGGCAATAATTAAGTGGAATATGGAGCGTGCCCTCGAGGGTACATTCGAATCAGCACTTTGCATTTTGATGGAATGTGAGACAGCGTGGAAGCCACTTTATTAATGAGTTTATTTATGTGTGGGTGGATGGCATTCGCCCTGACTCTGCGACACGCTTGGCCGGACTCTCCTTCATACTTGCAAATTGCTGGCAGGGGGCAAACAAAGGTGACTTGAGGTCGCATCTACTCAGTGTACTACAAGCTGTGGAGACCAACCATGTAATGATCGACTCATTTACATAATGTCCCCTCAATGCGCCCAATCATATGGATTTGTATGGGGTCATTAAAGTTCGGCCGATATAAGTTTGTGAAGCCGATACAGACATTTTGGGGGATTTGAGCTACTGATAGCTTGGACTGCGTGTCAGTGTCGTTTGTAAATTCAGTTTCAGAGGATTGACAAGTTCTTGACCAAACATGTAATACTTTGAACATTGTCTACTAAAAATCAGGATAACAGCAACACGTTAGTGGGATCTAATTTGAACTCTTGCAATAGGATTAATTTGGGTTTAGGGCTTACCATAGACAACCAGTGGTGTATTTAACGATACAACTATAACTATGACTGTATATTTGAAAAAGGTTTCTGGACAGGAATGGTCTGAGTTCTTCCTTTATAAGGGTTTCTTAATTGCCATGTTATACTGGTCTTTTGCAAAAGCTATTGGAAAACTCATTTAATGACAATTGGAGTTCAAGTTTTACAAGAGTGGTACTTTTCTTTCTCACCTCCTTCTTTCAAGTTCATGGGTATGGACGAGTCTTAATAAAGTCTGCGTCCGAGCCGCCAGCAAGCTTCCCCAGAGAAATGTATTTCTGGTGAAGTTTATGAGGGCACCGGTCGTAAAGATTTAAGATGGAGCTTTTAAGGCTGCTTGCAACATAAGCACATGCATTGAGTTAGAGAGGGGGGATCATTGAGTGCTGCGTAAATATGGATTGTACTTGATGGTCTTCCACGCTTTTTGTCTGTCTTTCCCTCTGTCCTTTTCTCATCTTGATAAGCATGTTACATCTCTCTTTTTCTATTCACTCATCATCACAGTCATAAATGAAACATGGTGGTGGTGGGTAATTAGGGCTTGTGGGGGGATAGCTGGTGTTGTGGTTTGCTCACATGGACGCATATGCCCACAAACACCCATCAGTCCCCTCATCCTCATATATGATTATGTTTCAAATGGTTTACCACACTTGAGCATGAAATGACCAACACCATGTTAGAGCACTCACAGGGATTTGACATTTCATTGGCCTGTGGCTTACCACCTGTCCCTAGATGAATATTCATGGCACTAATCGCCATCGACAACAAACACAACCAAACAAACAAATGGGAATTCATTTCGGAACCTGTGTAGAGATGTCGAAAGGTCGGGAGAAGGTGCAGTGTTACATGTTCAAATCTTTACACTTTTTAAGAGAGTTTACCGTTATACGGCCAATTCTACGGGCCTTACCTCTGCAGACAAGGAATAGGTAGTGAGAGTGAGTCTTAAATTGGCAGAAGTTCCTGGTTGCACAGAATTCAAACAACAAGAAGCTCCTAGCCAGTTGGTGCTGTCATTAGTACTTGGACATCATTCACTTAAAGCTAGGTTAGGCAATTTATTTTATTTTAAGCATTCTTTTGTGACATTTGTTGAAATTCTCTTTACATCCCGAGAGTAATCAATAAATCAAATGCTCTAACAAAAAAGAAAAAAATCTGGTATCTGTGGCTGTCACAGGCCTGTACAGTAACAAGCCCGTCCAATCATTTCATTCGGCCCGCATGTTTGCATTTTAAATTTGCCTACTAGTAAATACTTTTTTCTTTATGTGTCTGGTCACCTGCAAATGATGATGTGTCCATGAGTGTTGTGCTATTATGTTTTGATTCTGCTTAAATTCTGTGGATCCTAGTAATGGTGGGCAGGGTGAGAGGCTTGGAAGTAGTATTAAGTAATTGTGACTGACAGAGTTAGGCATGCTTTTTAAAATGTCATGCTGAATATCGTACTGAACTGAAACAAACCTTGAAAATAGTCCTTTTTCGTGGCCAACTGCCTAAAGATTGACTAAATTGATCATTTGAAATCTGAGTCATCTTCTTGTAACTACCACAACTAATGTTTGGAGGAAGTGCAGAACTGGCTTCAGTGGAGTGACTTCACAGAGAAAGAGATGCTAACATACTACTCTCCTGAGAGAGCATCAGTGAGATCTGTCAGTTTGCTGAGTGTCTTGTTGATTTCCACCAGGATGTTAATATCGAGCCATGTAGGACTGAAGTCTCAAGTCTTCTGATCAGAGGAGAACACGAATAAGCAGTTTGCTGTGCAATTATCTGCACCATGGCTTGATCCACTGATCCATGGTTTTGATCCACATCTTGCTTGGGCACTCAGTTTTAAGCTTATGTTCTGGTGGCTTGAGCTCTTTTGAGGTCTTGGCAAGCTCCCACTGCTGCCTCCCACTATGGCTGAAGCAGCCCATTAGCTCTTTGCATAAACCCACAGCACGGTCAATTCCTACAGTAGATCTTTCATTGTGTTACCCATCACAACAGCCTTGCGCTAAATCTCTTGTTTTGCTTATGACACTGTGCCTGAGAGGTTTTGATTCAACTCCTTTTGGACGCTGATGCTGTGTTGTTAGACCCAAAAATGACAATATAGTGAAATCAACACCCTTGACCCTGAGAATTATCAGCTTCAAAAAAGATATTAGATGAATGGTTATATAGTTGGCTGTTGCTAGGCAATACATTAAAACAACAAACTAAATCTTAAAAAATCAAGAGTGATATATCATCAAATATAGCATCTGGTTTTATTATGTTTGTTATTCAAATCTTGATACATTTAGCCTTAAATGTATCATTTTTGTCATTTTTATATTTGATATCACACCTCATACTGAAAAAGAGTGGGACAGATGTCCGTGTTCTTATAGCAGTATATTATAATGTGTTGCAAAAAGATGTCAAGTAGTAGTTCGACAATAGTGCAAAAAAAGAAGAGTAAAGAGATCGGAGAGCTGCGAGAGCTGTGTGCAACTAGAGACAACTTTAATTTTATACTGTGCATCACTGATAGAGCTTTTATCTATCCATGTTTAGAGCAGTAATGCCATCATTAAATATTTTCAGATATTTACCACAGACATATTGCCAGAGCTAATGGGTTTCCTTTTGAAGTTATGCTTGTTATGATGGGTCCAATTTGAAGGAGCACGAGCATGCTCAATCTGAAATACTCTTGTAAATGGTGGTGATCATTCCTGCACAAGTGTATGGAACAAGCCTTTTTTTTTCCTTCTTGCCCAAACAACAACTAACCAACAACCAGTCATTGGTTTAGTTGAAAACCGCTGATTTGTTGTCACAGTTAGCTTTGTTTAAATGCTCTGCGGAGCAAATCTTTCTTCCACTTTGAATTGCAGTCTGCGATGTGTATCAGCTACAAATGTCTGACAGAAGGTTTTCTTTGGACCTCAAGGTCAGTATCTCGAGAAAAAGACCTGAAGTGGGTTAATAGTCTGCAATGTTGAAGCGACCTTTGAGGCATCACTTTTTAAAGTTGAATTACCTCAAAGATCTGTCAAGGCTCTGTGTTAAAGAGATGGAACATTTTGAGGATTGGGTATTTGAAAAGGGCACCCATGCAAGTCCCAACACCTACAACAACTTATCACCATCTTAACTTCAGCAGGTGCATCACTGAGGTGTTTTTAATACGAGGTTTGATCATGTACACACACATTCCGGCCAGACAAGCCATTTGCTAGTCAATTTTGTCCAAAGCGGTAATTATTTTTTCCTCCTGTTTGTCCACCAGGAAGATAACCTTTACATTTAGTGGCCAGCGGCCTCGCTGCCTCTGGCGTCCTCCCCGGCTTTAATTAAAGCTGTAATTGTGCAGACAGACTCTTCTCTCATTATATCTAATCTTTTCTTTCAACCTGCTCGCTGTCCCCTGTTCAGTTAACTGAACTCACTGTTATGGAGGCAGCGTGTTTGGTAATGCACAGGGTGAGAGGGAAGTAAATGAAGTTGGAAGTGTGAGCTTGACGATTTCTGCTCTGACCTCATTGATCTCCAGTGCCGCATGGGTGTATGGTCTTTTGCCATGTTTGCAATCAGTTGTGCAGTGTTGGATATGGGACTTGCCAATTATTGTTGCTGTTTTTAGGGCTGCAATTACTGATCATTTCTCACAGTTTCCCACAGCCCAATCTTCAAATTGCTTGTTTTATTTAACCAACAGTCAAAAATACAAAGGTATTAATTGTACAATGAATCAAAAACAGAGAGAAGGGAGAAATCCTCACATGTGAGGTGCTAGAAACCAGCAGCTGTTTGCCATTTTTGCTTAGCGATTCGACAACCATAATTAGAATGGTGGGTGATTAATAAATTCAACTAAAACCTCTCTGTTGTACTAATCCATTCTGTCGCTTTGGAAATGAATGAAGAGCGGCTCTGTTGTGTTCATGTGAAACTCATGTTGGTGAAGCAAGCTCCTCTGTTGTGTGTGGACCTTGTCAAGGTCGGTCTTTCTCCACAGTGGCTGTACTGGGATTCCTAGGGTGGACAGTCTGCATGCCACATGCTGGTTGCAGCCTGTATCCTGCTGCTTTCAAAGTTGCACTGTTTAGCATACTCCAGAAGCCTCTGATTTGTTAGTGATGGAAGGAGTGATCTAATATATGCCACACGCTGTTCATTTCTCTTTTGTACTGCAGTCTCATTTGGTGAGAAATTGCATGCTGGGAGACTGTCAACAGCTGGAAAGTACAACCACCGTTTGAGACAGAAGGGACCTCTGCCCTGTCTTAGATTTCCCCTGACAGTTCAACATACAGTGCCTTTACCTGATTGTTACTGAGGTGGATTTAGTAGGACAGGATCTGGTGTAGAGCAAATCCTCCAATGTTAGCATTAGCATTGTCTTATTGATTAGCTTCTCAGACATGATGCTGGAGGGTAGAGGACTGATCCAGGGGTTAAACTGAGATTTAAGGATGACAGTGAGGCTCTGAGCAAAGAGGTGTGTGTGGTTGTGTATTTAGGTACAGGTGACCCCAGGATGGACAAGGGATGGAATGAAAACTTAAGATCAGTATCTACAAACTTATCTCTGCTTGGGCCTTGTACAGAGGAAACCATACTGGGTTGCGTATGTGTGTATTTGTTGATGGAGAGTAATGTTTCATAATCTTAAGTATCTGACACAGCATCCTTAGTGCTAAACTTCCAAAAATATATTTTTTGTGTGTGGAAGAGCGTAAGTTGAGGACTTTTTGGTTTTTTTACTTCTTTTTTTGTTTTGTTTTTATTCATTGGAGCTTTTTATCTGCCCTTTATTTAAAGTAGTTGATAGCCATTTCCAGCAATACTTTTTAGGTCGAAGGAATAAGTGTAGCATGCATATTTGTAATTGGCTTATGGTGTAAAAAAACATCAACAATAACACTTGTTTTTTTAATTAAACTACAGGCCAGATGTCTGCTATACCTAGTAACAAAAAAACCCCACAGCCTCCTCCACAAATCTTTTGTGCAGTCAGGTATTGTGCCAGTCTGTCGCAATTAAGTGCAGAAAACGAGGTGAAAATGCCTTAATTATGTTCCTTAGAAGCCCCCGCACCATTAAAGCCAAACACAAATCCCCTTTTGTTGTTGGGAAATTACATTCTTTCTTCACTTATACTCCCTTCTCTTTTGTCTGACGTCCGTTTTCAGGAATGGCCTCCATCCATGCGTCTTAGATATGGCCAGAAAATGGAATAGATATGAGGAACTGAGAGATTGCCGAAGAAAGGGAAAGTAGCAGAGAGTGAGAGACGTCAGGCAGAGCAGTGGAGAAAAGGATTATTGAATATTGTGCTATTGTTAGTCAGGGACGTCAGAGTGCATGTGTGCGTAATCCAGTTGGGGAAGCAAGGGACACAGAGCCATGCCAACTGTTATTGACTTCGGGCCGTAGGATTACTGCTTCACTTATTCACTCCCTGATAATTGCCCACTCACCCTTCCCACTCGCTCTGAAAATACAACATGCAATGTGGCAGCAAGCGTATACAAACGTATGGTGTGAAGAAGAAAAGACGCAACACACACACACACACACACACCTGGCACACTCAGAGGTCAAAGGTTAATTAAACATTTGCAGGTACAAGCATTGACCCTGATGTCCAAAGACACTGCTCTGTGCACTCAAAATATGCATATTGTTAATTTTAGTATGCATTATTCTTCAGGGCAGACAGGCTATACATAGCTTTATGGCCTGGCTTTGTGGCCTCCAGTCAAGGCACTTTACCTCGTTAAAAGATCCTGTTTAATAATTAATCGAGTCCATCAGCTTCAAAGGCAGTGATCAATCGATTGAGGAAGCTGCAGCTTCCATGAAATCGTGTTTCCCTCCTTCACTAATGATTTTTTTTCCCAGTGCTTCGAACCAAACATGCTAAGATTCAGAAGTCAAACGGCAATTATGCTGAAATGTGATGTCAACCCTCACATCATCCTTGATCATCCCATTTCAAAGGAGTAGTGTTTGTGCTGTGTTTTTTAATGAAAGCTGATTTGCACAGATCCGTTAAAGACAGATGGAGGTTAGTTCGGTAAGACTGACTGCTAGTTTTGAAAGGTCATCTGCAGTGAGGGAGAGAAGATGGAGTTGGTGATGACAGCTGAGGGAGAGGGCCCCTTAGGACTGTTGCTTTGCTGTCAGCTCTGACCCTCGCCTCCGGGTCAATATCGGCGGCGTATATCTCTGCCTCTGGGTCTCCTCGGCGATGCAAACCGGACAGCGCCCATATTTTTTCACCCAGTTGGAGCTGGCGTCGTTAATCATCCACATCTCCTTTTCCCGCCTTAGCTCCTCTTGGTGCCCCAGGCTTCTGTCCTCCCTTTTTATTCTCCTTCAGTCCTTCACCTCTTTGCCAACCCTCCATGTCTTCATCTTGTAAGTGTAGACTTACTTTTATTTCACATCTACTACGCCATAGTGTACAGTGTGGTCAGTATGCACTAAGCACGCCACAATAAGCATATACAAGAATTCAACATCTGACTGGTCTGTGGTGAAATTTCACGTTCATGTTCAGTGATTTAAACCCATAAGACTTATATATTGGCATTTTCAGTAGGCTAATAACTTTACCTAAATTACCATAATAGAACAGCATTCTGGGCTACAGCTGCTGTCAGCGTAAATAGTCAGTATCAACTGACTTGTTGCACAAGGTGGTGATTGCATTGATGTTGACACACGCATTTGTTTACGTGTAGTAATTCGCCCTCACTGCGTCTCTTAGCTTTGTCGAGGCAAAATGCATTTCACATTCAAATGCAAAACATGAACTCTGCACGTGACTCAAAGGACGCCATCAAAAGGGAAGCGGGATTCTGTGTTGATTTTGACAAGGCGTACCCATCTGATCTGCTGTAAAGTAAACTGAGTAGCTGGAAGGCGCTTGGGATTTCTAAGGAAGGAAGTCATATGTGCTGTGGCCAAAGTACCGCTGAGCAAAGCAAAAGTTTTTCAGGGCAGTTGCTTTGTGAAAATCATTTCTCTGTCGCTTTTTCCGCTCTCTCTGAAGTACTGAAGATGTATAAAGTGTTTGTGTAAGTAGGGTGATATATCAGAGATAAATTGCTAATTAAATAATCACCATCTTCCTATTCTTCTAAAACTGCTGCCACAATGAGAATATCTTAATGAGAAAATAACTGTCATCAGTAAACCAGGCTCATCTGTTTTGTCCTTCGCCCTCCAGATCCACGAACGGGAGCAATATCTTATCAACTTGGGAAATTTCAAAAGTGGATTTTTGCATTGTGTTGAGAAAGTCAGTTAGTTTCCTGTGATCACTTTGTCTCAGTGGCACCGTATCATCATTTCTTTCAGCATTGTCCTTGTAGTATAACTCTGTGCAAACTTTCACCATTCAAACAGCAGCGGATATTATCTCCTAAGTGTAACAGTAAGCGAGATAGACTTAACAGCATAATTTGCAATTTGTGAAATTTGTGAAAGTACTGCAAAATCAATATTGTATGCATAGCATTTCAGTTAATATGCAGAAAAGTCATGCTTTCTGTAAATAGTTTTAATGACATTCTTAAGAAATAATGGAATTCAGATTGCATGCTGATAATTTTATAATATGCCAAAGATTATTTCTCTCTAGATTATATCGTTGCTTTGCATAATGAGTCAACATGAATTACGAAGCAAAAATATTATGAATTGATTTAAGGCTAGAAATCTTTAAGTCTAAACGCACCGTTCACAAAAAGACACGCTGACTTTGTGTGTGTAGTTCTGCATTAAGGTCTTAAAGTTGCTTTTTGGGAGCATCTCTTTGTCAGTCTATAAGCTTTCGCTCCCTCCAAGGTTAAGATCTCTCTCGGAGAATCAGGATTGACAAACAACTATACATCCACACAAAGAGCGAGGAGTGATTATGTGTGCCAGGAAGGAACAAGGATGAAACGAAACAATGAGTTTGAGTAGGAGGGAGTACATGCACAAACCTCTGGAAGGCAGAACTCTTCCTCACCTCACCTAAATCAGCAAAGCCTCCTTAGGCAGCCTTTACTACACAGCAGAGGGAAGGGAGCCGTGCTGGCTCAGAAGACCTCTGGTCGTCCCACACAGTTGGTAACCCGCATTTGACTATATTTCCTAGTAAGGCTTTGGGTCATCCCAGCTACGGGCATCACTATCCTAAATCTGAAATTTCATTGGCAGAAACACTGTGTTTGTACTTCCTTATTCCAAAGGATTTTTTTTCCAATAGGCCACAACAGTCAGGTAATATTTCTGAGCTGCAGAAAACACATGCTTCGGGCTATTCTCACATACAGTTAGGGTTATCTTCCGACAAAGCTAGATAAAAAAATACCAGACAGATATAGTGGCAGCCAAAATATTTGACCTTCTATATAAAGACTGGTCTGTTGTTTAATAACTCCAGATACAATAGGTATTATTTGTAGATTTAATAGGTTTCCAGTCTTTGCCATTTACACTTGATGCTCAATAAGATCAGATCAGATTTTTCTCCATGTGGCAAATAAAGTTCTTGAATCTTGACCCTTGTTACCAAATGACATAAAAAGCCAAGCTACATCCTGGTCTTCATTTCCAGCTCCTGTATGACCGTGACATTTGTCATTTCCCAGCTTAGGAACGGACATTGATCCGTGTCGAGCTGGCTGTCCACTCCTTTTAGCTTAACCGCCACTGGCTCATTGTAATGCCTCAGTGTCCTACAGGTGTCATTGGACCACATTACGGAGACAGGCCTGATTGGCTATGCGAGACACCTCGGCTCATTAGAGGCTATGGAACCGGTGAGATTCCCATTTTCACGGCTTCCCTCATTCGCATATCGGCCGCAGATTTCTCTGATGTGCCACGTTTGACTGGCAGGATGAAAGTGATGGGAAATTTCAGACGAATTTCTGAATGCCAATGCACTGCCCATAATTGAACCGAGGAATTAAATGTTTGCCTTACAAGTGTGGGCAGTAGCCGTTTCCTATGGGCTATTCAGACAAAACATCAGGATTATTATTATAGTTTTATTTAATATACAGTTTTCCATAGATATAGATCTATAATTTGACTGTTGAAGTGAATAGCTCATCTCATGATAAAGCCAGCACTGTATTTATCTGAGCACTGTTACATGAAAAAATGCATGTCTTTCACACAGCACTTTAACATGCAGCCTTGAGACAGTGATCTCACTGTCTCAAGGCTGCAAAAACACCATCCACCTGATATTTTCGCTCATGTGTTTTCAATTTTCAACACAACATCTTTATTCTTGTGGTTATAAAGATCTACCAAGTTTAATCCACATTAGACTACTAATGTACTGATTACACACACACACACACACACACACACACACACACACACACACACGTACAGATACACAACCCCCCCTTCTCCCTCTCTATCCGTCTCTATTACTTAATTTGTTAAATCCCAGAGCAATATGATACGTAATGTAGGATTTGAGACCTTTCCTATTGTCAACACAATCTGCCCTGCACTCAGTGAAGCTTCTTTGGCTCAGTCTAAGAAGTTAAGACCCACCAGACCTCGGTCAAAGAGTGTCTGGTAATCCCAATTATTGTTACGCTTTCTGGACTCTGACGGATAGGGTTTGCTGAAAAGAAATTAAAAACTTACAATAATATTTAAAATTGGATTATGTAAAGATTTCAAATCAAATGCATATTAACATCAAACTGGGTATTTAACTTTTTCAAATGTTTCAGTGGGGGAGGTTTATTGTTGGTCAGTTAGTATAAGGTATTAGAGAGGGTCACGTGTGGTTGTTTTGTTGTACCAAAACCCCAATATATTCCATTTACAGGAATGTAAGAAGGAAGAAAAGCAGCAAATTCTCCCATTTGAGAGCCTTGAACCAACAAATGTTTGGCATCTTTGCTTGAAAAAACAATGAATCAATTATCAAAATAGTTGTCGATTATATTTCTGTTGATGAACTAATTGACAAATCGTTGCAGCTTCGCTCTCAAATACAACAGAGACGGGATTATTTGTTGTTAGGATGCAGGATTGCAAGTGCAGAGACAGACTGTGTGTTGTAAATTATATAGAGAAATTAAGGAAATATTGCATAGCAAAACATGCTTTTGGCATGGCAGTTTTAACAATTAATATACTTAGAGTGGAAGACATTTCTTTGACAGCATGCATGTAGCATGCATCTTTTTCCTCCTGTTTTTCCAAAAACTCCCTAAAATGCTCTAAAATAGAAAGCATTATACACTATTAATGGTTGTATCTTCAAAAAGATTTTAGTGGCTGTGCTGTTATTATTTTATAAAGCGTTGCTGACTTATTAATAAAGATTTTATATGCTTTTAAATATTAATATGACTTTTTTGTGAAATATAGAAGCCAGTAATTGGATTAGGGGTTCAATTAATCTTAATTGATGAAAAAATGAGATCAGTTCGGTCAGAGGTGGTATGGCGTAGTCTCTTGAGCGCTGCAGATGTCAACTAGTGTCACATTGTCAGCAGTAGTCATGGGTGGGTGGGTGACACAAAAGAGGGGAAGGAGGGCGTGTGTGCGCGTTGAGGCCTAATGTGTGCCCTTATTCCCATCATTACGACCTCACAACTGTACAAGGTCACTGTGACACACATACTGTACACACCGACAGGTCTGTATGTATGTCACACACTCACCTTTCTCTGGCGAGTGTTTCAGTGGCACACAGGCTATTTACAGCTGTGGCCTCAGCTCTCCTCCACACGCAATTAAAAAGCTGTTTGGATGCACTCGTGTAACTCATTGGCCATCTATCCTTCCCTTCCTCCCTCCCCCCTTTCCTTTTATTCTTCCTGCGTTTGCTCACTGGAGGGGAGCTTTTTCATTACGCCATAGATGACATCCCCCTTTTTTGTCAAGGTCGCTGAGGAGAGGCTCACAAATGATTGTTGTCACCTGTCACCCCTTTTTTCTTCTCAGCGCCGGCTTTCTCTGTGATGTGCTGATTGTGCCGACACCATACGAGCGATTGCAGAAGGCGGCATTTGCTCTGCTGCCACGCTGATCATATTCTCCCTGAGTGCAAAGTGTTTAGCCAAGCCATTGTCAGAGTGCAAGTGGTGATTTGCAAAGGCTGTGTTCCTTAATGATGCTTTTCATGGGCTGTGAGTGTCATATCCTGATGGCTTGGCTTCAGCTGATCCTTTTTAGTTCTGGCCATACACTCCACCATACTTCATATAGTTCATTATGGAGAGCACTGGCTGAACGCCAAACTTCAACACTCTCTGGATGCTACTATTTTCAATTAATCTGTGTATATGTATGTGTGTGTTAGAGATCAGGTGAGCTATAGAGGTCATTATTATTATATTCTCAACCATTATCCAACCAAGCTGAACTTTGATGGCCCCCCTCAAAGTGTCATGTTAATCCCCCCCCCAACCCTTTTCATGCCCTACTGTGAGTCACAGTTCACCTGCGATTCTCCTTTACTTCTCCTTTCCTCTCCTCTGTTGCTCCCTACTGTGAACTGCTGGTACACCGCCTCTTTTTGGCTTCACTCCTCTCCTCCTCTCCCTCCTCTGTCCCATGAGTTCCCAGAGGTGACAGGCAACGAATGAGGACACTCATTGTTACGCCAGCTAGAGCAAAGCCATGCATTTTTAATCTGCTCTGACACTGTTCTCCATCTCTCTCTCTCTCTCTCTCTCTCTCTCTCTCGCTCATTCTTTCTTTGTTCTATCTCCCTCAGCATCCCTGTCCCCTAGCCACAGCTTGATTCACACCCAGCGGAGAGGCATTTCACCTGGGACCACAAACCTCAGTGTCCTGCCTGCCCCTGGTGTTTGTGCCCTGCTGTGTGTGTGTATATATGTGTGTGTGCTTGTGTGTGCGGACGGCAGACACCTCCGCAGTGTAGCTGTGCTTCAGGGCTTCACAGCTTGTGTCAGGCGGGGGGGACAATGGGAAGAGGGGAGGAGGTCTGCAACCACTGACCTTCAGCCATTAGCAAAAGGCTGCTCTCGTTTGCTCTCAAACAGACACGTAAACATTTTGTCCACTGTGGGTAAATGTCGATTCATGAAATTAATAGCACTATTACTGAGGTCCTTTGGTTGCCAGCTGACAACAGTCTCTTGTGTGAGTAGATCGATGGATTCATCAATAAGACACTTGGCGGATATTTAGCATTGTTGATTGAGAAAATGAGAATCACTTACAGAAACTAAATGCATCCGCTGCGCCAATCTTACACAGAGACAGTTAACATTTTTAATTGAAGGATTCAGTCACTAGTTTATCAGGCGCACGTACGTTAAACTAATGATTCCTAATACAACGGCCCTGCAATAAATTCTGCCTTCCTGAAGTTTATGATGTTCAGTTTTAGTTGAGACTGCTTTAGAGAGTTCTTAATTCAATTTTATGGTGATTTTGGTGGCTGCTGGTGTGGTGCTGTTGAATTATACCACATTATTCGGAGAAGTGTTTCGAATATTATTCCATGTTGTCCAAATAATTCCAAAAAGCCTCAAAAGTGACTAAAGAGGTGAATTTGTTTCAGCTGTGTTATGTTGGATTAAACCACAAGGCGTTTCCGTTATATTGTCCACCCCCGTATGTCCTCGTGTGCACTCATACAGCAGATGGCTGTAACTATTAGGTGGCCGTGTTTATCGGCAAACATGCCTATTTTTAGCTCCACCCAGGTACTGGGTGGCCAATCATTTATTGATAATGTTGATCTCTTAATGTGGAGTCAGAGTTATTAATGCAATAACATGCCTCTGCTTGCCCCATGTTTTTTTTTCCCCTGTTTATTTACATGCTTCTGACATGTGTGTGGACGCTGTAATGGAAGACATTACTCTCCTGCCCTGTGCTCCATTCTAATGGGGCATTAGTATGCTCTTAGTGGCGCCGTCGGTATTGAACTCACTCTCTCTCCTTCAGAGCAGAGTAACTGCTGCTGGGTCTTTCCTTCACCCCCCGCGCCGCCGCCGCCGCCTCTTTTCCCCTCCTGATGTCACCTCACCTCTTTTCCTCACCGATCTCCTTGTCGCTCCGTCTCCCCCCACCCCCACCTTCCCTCCCTGCTGTTCTCTCTCTGCTCGTGCTTGAAGACGACGAATTAGCTCCAGCCTTCAACAGGGATCTGCCTGTAATGAAGCCTTTGTGTTTGTACTCTGAGCCGGTGCCGTTTCGAAATTGAATTGGATGTTCTCTCCCCGCTCGGTTCCTCTTACCTTCCAGCTCCCAACACGGCTCGGGCTTTCTCCATTATCTCCTGCGTTCCTCGCCACAATGCTCTACACTATGCGCCTCAATACGCGGGCATGTTTTTTGAACGCACGCAAACGCTCCCAGGCACATGGCCAAGTCCCCTCACCTGGTTGCATAATATGCTAAACAGACACACATACATACAGTATACAGTAGCAGTGTACCACTTTGTGTAGTGTGAATGCTTGGAGATGTACACTTGGTCAGACATACACATTCCCATTTTCAACCAATAGACAGCCCCTCTTGCCATGTCCATGGCCCAATTTGCAGTAATGCTCTATTCTGGCACCCAGAGCTCCCAGTGCACTTGTACTTGCGCCCCCTCTAGAGCACGTCTCTCTCTTCTACCCTATACTGCCACTGTCATCAGTGTTTATCACTCAAGCTGGGTTATTGTTGTTGTTGTGTGTTGCTCCCTGTTTCCAGTCTTCCTGACCTTGCCTCATTCTTCACACATGGCCTCCCTGCCGTCTGAGAAGCCATCAACATAGATTTGCTCTCACCAAATCCTGCCTGTGTAGCAGGGGGCCTTTTTATGTCCCCTTGCCAAGCTTAGGCTCTTACCAAGCGCTTTAGTCTCACTCGCTTCCTCTTCGTCTGCTCCCACCTCTCTCTCTCTCTC
>NTHP01000311.1:826120-851181 GCA_003416845.1 Oplegnathus fasciatus | reverse complement strand
AAAAAAAAAAAGTGGGAATAAAATCTAGTTTTTAATTACAGCAAATAAAGAAATATAACATATGTCGAGTACAGCATCAACATTATTAAATGTTAGTTGGACAAGACACTGTGTCATGATCAGAGAAATTGTTGGTTTTCTCCACCACCCTCTTTACTGATAGCTGCTGTATGCTCATGAATACAAGGCTTTGGAAGTGGCAGGCTTTGATGTACACATTAGAGCATACCGATAGAGAATGGAGTTTGACACAAAGAAGTTGCTTTCAAGTCTGCCTGAAGCAGAGTCGGAAAAGGAAAAGAGCCAAACTTGCAACCACGTGATCTGAACCACATTATGTTGCATACATCTTCTCAAAAGATGCACATTCAACTGCCACACTTTGACAGCCTGTAGTGCAGTTTGGACAAATGATTGAAATAGAAGCTATTAGCCACAAAAGGTCTAATTTACTACAACAATATTGTCTTCCAGACTGGAAATCTTTCGTAGTGATGAATGTCAGCCCAAAGTGGAATCAGTAAAATCTGGAAATGTAATATGACAGCTGAGGTTTTGTAATTTAAGGAGGTTGTGCCATCTCATCTCCCTCAAGCAGAGTATTTTTTTTTTGTCCCACTGCTCATTTTGTGGAGTCTCTATCTCCTGTTGTGTTCATTTGAATCTCACTCAGCTGTTAGCACCCTTCATCTGTGTCTGGCACTGACAGGGTTTAGGATTTTTTTCTCATTTCCGCCAATATTGTCCAGGTGAAGTGGGAGGTTGTTCAGACAGGATGAAGGTCAGCCCGATGAATTTTTTAAACTGACCTCTGAAGTCACAGACAAAATTCAGATTTGACCTCACAAATATCACATTGAATGCTCACAGAGCAGCAAACATATATACTACCTGAAACATTTATGTGCTTAGATGCAACTTCCCTGCTATAATCATAGATTCTGTTCCCATTAGCTTGCATTTTAAAGTAGTTATGGGCAGGCCTTTTTTCCATTAGGGGTTGTAATTAAAGCCGCTATGTGCCTCTGTGGGCCATTGTTTTTTGTAATTGATGCTGACCCTGGCTTTGTTCTCTGTTGACCCCCAAATGGCAGTGCGGGGCAAGGCAGCTATAAGCTCTCAAGTCAGGGTAATTGGAGGTTAAATTAATTTGTGAAAATGACTGCTGTGATATTAATACATCCATTTACTCAACAAACTGAACAGTCTCAGGTTGCCATGAGGGTGGACTTGAACCTGCCTTTAAAGCCATTAGTCATGTTGTTTTTATTTTCTTTTAATGGCTCTTATATTGCCGTATACAGCTGACTCCACAGACTCAAGCTGTTAGACAAGGTAAATACACAGTAGCAAGTCACTTCAGTGGAATACAATGAAAACAACAAATTCAACTGGCCAAAGAAACATGGAATAAATGTTTTCCTTATGAGACATTTCTTCCGTGGGATAAAACTAAGCCTAAAATCAGCATATTGAATTCATAAATCTCTGTCACTGTATCAGTTTGCAAATGCACTGGTCAGTGAATTTAATTACTTTCATACTGATTTTAGAGTTTCCAATGTGACTGAGATTTATTTAGTTAAAGAGTAATCTAACACCGAGCTGTAAAGTCAGTGTTTTGCTGCCCCCTCTGGCTAAAACTTTCAAGGGTGCGGTTGGGTGTGGTACGAAATGTATTCTGCCGTACCTGTAAACACAACCAGCAGTCATGTCACTGGGTCTTGGAGTACACCTGTACATCACTGCAGCAAGGTGAGAAGTTAAACGTGTTATCGACTTGTGTTTCACTTGCGCTCACATCCATGGCCAGAAGCGTATCTTTACATTTTCAGACAATTCCATTTTATATGCGCAACTACAGTGATTGCGTGTTGGGCTTGAAACCACTGGCAAAACACAGGTGACCTGCACACAGTACTGCACCTGAACTCTCCCTGTGTAGACGCTGTTGAGCCGTGTTTCCGCTAAGCAGTCCGGTTCAGTTCAGTTCAGTTCGTCACACATTAGAACGGTTATTTTCGCGTTTCCATTGTCAAAACTTGTGGATGGTACCATAAGAACCGCTCCATACCGTACCCTTTTTTCGTTACCCCTCCGTTGGGGTGTCTAGCACACTGACCCGGTACTAAAAGGTGGAGCGAGAAACACTGCAGTTCGCTGATTGGTCGTCATGCTACTTACGTGCAGAGAAGAGGTGTAGTGCTGCCGAAGCGCACCGGAACGACTCTCAGCCACTTTCTCCAAGTGAGGAAACAGAATATTCTCAGTTTGCATAATCCGGTTGAAATTTATAAAAAAAGAATTAAGCACTCGAAGATCCAATCATCACTAAAGCGTATTTCATGCAAGAGAGCCAATAAAAACAAAATGGAATGGTCAAAGTTGCCTGCCTGCCTGCCTGCCTGTCTGTCTGTCTCTCCTCTCTCTCTGTCTCTCTCTCTCAACCCAACCGGTCAAGGCAGATGGCCACGCACCTAGAGCCTGGTTCTGCTCGAGGTTTCTGCCTCTTAAAAGGAAGTTTTTCATTGCCACTGTTGCCAAGCGCTTGCTCATGGTGGGAATTGCTGGGTCTCTGTAAATAACATCATTAAGAGTACGGTCTAGACCTGCTCTATATGTAAAGTGTCATGAGATGACTTTTGTTGTGATTTGGCGCTATATAAATAGAACTGAATTGAATTGAAAATTGAATCATATTGACATTTAAGGTGTGTTGATTGATTCACGACGTCAGCTCAAGCATTGAGTAACATGCAAGAACACGTTCCACCTTAAAAGCTGGTGGTGTAGCCTTTGATCGGCACAGTGAATGAATTATTGTTTCTCCAGTTTCTCCGCATCCAGTTTTGAATGCGGCTTCATTCGCTCGGCACAAGTATAGTAGTAATAATAATAGTAAGTAATAATAATATTGTGGTGTCATGCTATTTGTTGATTGTCCTAATACTGTGTTGTCAGTTATCTGTTGAATGTGTTGTCATGTCATTTGTTGATTGTTGTCATGTTATTGTTGATTTTATGTGCCTTATAAGCTGTCTTTTCCGTCTCTCCTGTCTCTGTGTAGCACAGGCTCTGTTTGTATCTGCGTATCTTTTCCACTGCTTTTATTGTTGACTGACTTTTCAATGTTTTTATATTTATGTTTGTGCTTTGCCTGCTCAGGGACAACAGATGAAAATTAGCCTTTCTGGCATATTTTCATGTCATTAATATGCACTGTCCCTGTTAAATAAAATAATAAAGTAAAGTAAGTAAATGAAATCATCTGCTTAACGTTACGTGGCTGACGCGCTATTACCACCCGGTAACAACCCTGCCGACATTTAAGAGTACTGTCTGTGGTGGAAACGCAAGCAGATCTAGGGTTTAGGTACTTCTGGGTAATGGTACTATATGCTATACCAAAGGTACTATACCAAAGTGTTTAGTGGAAATGTGGCTTTGGAAGACAGAAGCTACTGCTGCTCTGCTAATGTCTTGTTTTTGCTACAGTGCCTGTTTAGATGTTGTGTAAAAACATAATAATTAGCTGATAGCAGTATTTTCAGTAATGTTTATTATTTCTTTGTAAATTTGGGAAGTTTGTTGCCTTAATTGGATAATATATAGATTTAGGTGTAAAAATTCATATTCACAGTAATGCTACATTATATTGGTATGGTATTGGTATTGCTATGGTTTACATTTGAAAAGTAATCTCCCTTAACCTAATGAGTTATCAGCATAGGAGTGAATTTAGTTATCTTTTTTAGCTTATGACAGGAAATGATATCTGGCAGTGTCACAGAAAATTGGATGATATCTGTCCGCATCCGCTGCCTGCTCTCTGGCAGTGGAATAAACACTATGTCACCGTTTATGAGGGAAATAGGCTGATGCAGCAGCCCTTTTCCACTTGGCAGCACCATATAGAGAAGTGTTCAAAAACAGCTGCTTAGCTCATTACTGCTCACTACTCTCCAATTCACTTTCATCATCACTTTTTATTATATATGTCGGAATAAAGCAGCAACCTGGGTCCCTGAGGAGCCCTGCAGTTAAACGGCCTGCACCCTACACATTGGGATGGCGGCCCATCCCCTTAAGGAAAGGGGCCGTGACCTCAGGTGAGCGTCTAGCTGCAGAGTGAGAGAAAGAGAGAGGCAGAGCTGCGTTCAGGGACTGAAGGCGTCAGCGTCAAACACACACTGTCTTTTTATAGCCTGTGGAGATGTTTTAACACGGTCTGCCATGAACAGATGCTATTTTCCCCGACAGGGCAGAGTAATCTGGGTTTATCAGCTGTTGTAATTCATGAACGATAAGGGCTCAACACCCCTTTTAACACCACAACACCCATGAACTTGGCATTTTAAATGCTGCAGCTCTACATCATTTTCAGCTAATGCTTGAACATTGTTTTTTTTTTTATATGAAATAACATTCAGATGGAAAGATGAGCTCAAATGTAATGTTGAAAATCACTCTACCTGTTCTTGTCTCAAGCTGTGAGACAAGAAAAACCATCATTTTGTACTACAACTCCACATTGATATAATGATTATCATATGAATACGTAAATTACACATCTATCAGTGGTACAATATCTAGCCGCTATTTCACAGTTGTGTAATTTGTGTTGCACGTAAAAAATGTCTCTTGAAACCTGTAGCCTCCTGTTAGAAATGAGTCAAACGTTTTCCTACCTTAACAGAAGATGATAATGTCGTGAATTTCCCATCAGCTTTTCCCTCATTCCATCCTCGTCTGCTATTGCTTGCAATCCTGAAAGCTTTAGCTGCATCTATATTAGAATAGCGCATCTTTCTGCTTCAAACACTCCTTTGGGCAATAAAGCATTCCAGCAGATTTTATAGCAGATCCAACCTGATGCCATGAAATGCAGGAATTGTCTAAATGATATTGACTTTAATGCTATACATAATGCTTTATATGTCCCAAAATGTGTGTTGAGAGAGGCGGGATATTGAATTTTAGTGGTAATAGTTGGGGTTAGACTGTGACAGAACGAGGCTGGGGCAAAAAGCAGAGGACACCAAGAAGAGTCATACATCATGGTGATAATTACGCTCCCCACTGGCAACCACACCAGCCAACTACACTGCTGAAGTCTAATGAAGCCTTCTATGCTTCAAGTCTCCATTGGATGTGATTGCTGAGACTTTGTTGGTGTTTATCAAAGCTGATGTGTTACAGCTCTTCTGCTGCTGCTGTACGCTGTTGGGACTTGGTGTTTGTAAAGTAGCTGCTGTTATTTTTCTGTCATTATGACTCTCTTTTTTTTCTCTCTTCCTCCATAGCTAACCAATAAGCAATTCCCTCAATTACAGTTTGTGTTGGTTGGGGTAACTTACGGGCACAGACGGATAGTCTAAGGAAATATTTTACTAAAGTGTATTGTGAGATGTTTCAGTAGTACAATTTTTTCCCTCAAGTCACCAAAAGTAATAACACTTTTAGCGGTACTAAAGTAAAGTGACTGACAGACTTAATTATAGTGTACTTATCCAAAGAAAGGTTAGTCAGTGTATTTTTTTTTAAAAAGAGAGACTAAATTAGAGTAAAATACCAATCAGATTTCAAATTTACATAATAATAATTAAAAACTGAGGAAAGTAGGGAAATTACTGAAAAAAAACATCCCGTACTTGGGAAGTAAATTAAAATATTCTTATTCGTATTATGTTATAGATTTAAATTTAGCATATACATTGAGATGCGCAAACCACAAATAATGACTAAAGCAGTAGTTAAGGTGCACCCTTTTAAAAAATAATCAGGAAAGTAATTTCCTGAAAACCCGCTCAGCAACAGTACTTAGGGTTGTTAGGCATGATTCATTTGCTTGCTTAATGACACTTCAGTAGAGCTGATCCAACGCCATGGAGGGACTGAACCAAATTTAGTTTTCTGGTAGAAGGACAAACTCAGCCAGAAAAATATGAGGAAAACCATCAATAACTTTCTGAAATAAATTGCATCTTACTTTCCCCTTTGCCAATATTTCTTTCTAACATATTTAACAGATATCTGCGCTGGTGCTCTCCAGTCATCTTACTCTTTTCCTCCCCTTCTAACTGATCTACTTTTCGCTCACCCTTCTCCCACCGTCTACTCATTCATTTTTTTTTTTCCCACTCTCGACTGTGTAGTCATGACTTTTCACTGGCTGAGCAATCCAAAGTTCAAAGGACACATGCTCCTGGGCCTCCATTGTCCTATTGATAGATTCCCAGCTTCCTCAAACAGACAGCAAACGCAAAAATCCACTATTTAGGCATGGGTGCCCAATATTCCTCAATTCCTCACACTTTGATCAAAGGATGTTGGGCTGCATGCTTATCTCATTCTCTCTCGCCATGCTGTCTTCTTACATTTTGCTCTCATGGTTTTTCTTACTTCTGTGCTTTTGCTTTTTGAGACCAGAGGAAGACCATACAGCTGTTAATCTGCACTCCGAATAACAGATCCAGTCTTTTTCATAACCTGGTCTTCGTTACATTTAAAAAAGAAAAAAAAAAAAAGAATCCAGTAACAACTGCTCCAGATGAGAGACTTCCTTAAATCCCTAATCCCCTAATTCCTGCCCTTTTTTTCCACCGTATGAATACTTTCATGCAGATTGCTTCTCCTTGTGGAAGCAAAAAGCAAGCATTAATGGATTTAAGTCTGAGGTTAAGTTGCCTGACTCAAAGGAGCCGGTGAGTGTTAAGCGCACTCAAAACACATTTGTTTTGACTTGTATGATGCAATGGGGCGGTAGTGTGTGATGTAGGTGGGCTCGGTGTAATCAAGCGAATGGCTTCGGGGGGTGTCAATCTGATGTTTCCAGCCCACCACCTTCTTCACCCTTCAGGTGAGTCTTGACTGGCTCGGAGGTCCCTGTCAGCACGATCGGACGTCACATGCAATTAAATCGTGCTCTCTAGCCCTGCTGTCACTCTACAAGTTGAAAAGTGAGCGAGAGGTCTGGCTCACACGTCCCTGTCACATGTCACTTGCTATCCATCCCCATTATGGTTGAGCTGTAGGAGAAACAGTAGACCCAAAACAAACAAATAAACAAAGTCTCTGTGAAGTAGACCCTTTTAAAAGCTTTATATATCTTTTCCTTGCGTTAAAGAAGTGCTTAGTGCACGGCAAAAGTCAGTGTACTGTATATTGTACTCTATAAGTGTACATTTAACACCGAAAGTGTAAAATATATACTCCAAACATAGAGTTACATTTGGACAGTTGCAAATGTACTCTATAACTGGTACTTTCTGACACTGTTTCGGTGCTTTCCAACACCCGCAGTGTAAACCTACAACCCTCAGTGTGTAAAAAAAGTCAGTGTTTCAGTACCACTTTACAAAGCTGATTATTTAACACTTGGAGAGTGAAAATGTACTCTATGACTTGTAATTTGTGACACTGTTTCAGCGCTTTCAAACACCTGCTGTGTACCACAAAACGATCACGTCCTCCAGTCTTTTTGATTTTCCTCTGGTGTACACCCAACACTTTAGAGGTGAATCATTACCACTTCAGGAATGACAAGTCTACACAGATTTTTGAAAATATGAGTTTTATTCACACCCATACTTTCCCACCATATCAGCAAAAACAATCTGGACGAGATCACGGCGAGCTCGGTCCTTCATCTCTCCCCTCATTGCGTATTCTTTAAGTGTCTTCTCGCCTCCAGGAAAAAGAAAAAAGTAAGACCACCAAACCAAAAAATTTACTCCAAAAATATACAATATTTACAACCTAAGGAGAAATGTTCTACAAAAAATATCACCTCTTTGGCCTGTGAAGAGCTGGCATCAATATGCTGACTTTCTGGGGACATCAGAGAAGCATCACTCTCCGGTGAGCGTGATGATAGTGACAAGGTGTCTGGGCACGGGGACGGGACTGGAGAGTCTGGAAAGGGGGAACACAACATCATTTTCACCTGTAATTTCATTCAACGATTCACAGGCTCAAGTGAGAAGAGGTGAGAGAGCATGGGGAGACTGCTCCCAGGAAAACTGTGGGTTTTCTTTGCTAGTTATAGGCTACATATGAGTTTTGGTAGTTGATGTGGACAGATTTTAAGCAGTTTAGGCCATGATAGGTAGCCTACTAGTTGGCAAGACTGACTTTTTTTTTTGAGAAGCACTCAGTTCGGTACTCTTATCAGTCCATCCCCTTAATAGGTAGTCGGATTGGGTCTGAAAAATTGGTAATTGTGTCAATAAAAAATGGAAAGCAAATAATGCTTAACTGAGAAAAATCAAACAGGACATTTTTGTGGTTAAAAAAACAATTACAATGGTCACACGTCGGTACTGCAACCCTGCAATGTACACTGTAATCGTACAAGCATTTACCAGTCACTGAAAGAACATCAACAATGGTCCACAGGATGTCATCCACCACATATATGTTTGTCTCATACAGCAAAAAATCAAATGAAGCCTGGAATGCGCAATATTGTTCATCTAGCTGCCACAGATACAGAGGTTGTTGCGCTTGAAAATGCAACAAAGTGGGAAAACAATAAGCTTTTAGCACCATTTCTATCTTAATGGGCAAAGCTACTATAGACCGGCATGGTGCCAAGAAGAATATCTACTCTAAACTGTACAAGGGACGGCTATATGCAATCGGAAGAGAGGTGCTGACCGTGGCCCGACTGCAGAGCGGGGGAGACCGCACCTGAGGCTGCCCACAGTGCAGCTTCTTGAGTGGATTCACTTCATGCGAAAAATGATAAAAACGAAAGCAAAATATGTCTTCATCTCCCTCATTGTGGGCAGCTGCTATCGGGCTGCAGTGTGCATCTCTCTTTCAGTTACGCATGGCTGTCCCTCAAAGTAGTGGATGAGATTGCTGCCATCAACAGCCAAAGACAGATATCAGGTAACTTAAATATTATTATTATCTGACTGACACAATCTACCTAAGGTATAGGTTACCAGTAATATTTTTTGGCACTAAATAGGATAAATTACCTTGCGTTTTAGGCATACTGTACCTTCCTGAAAAGATAATGGCCTGTCTCTGATAATAGCCGTCCTGGTGCTCTCTTTTTTTGAAGTAAATAAAGACGCTGTACATTACTGTACAGTTTTTATGCTCTTTGATAACATCACTACATAATCCATGGCAACAGTGCTATCCACAAAGATAGCCATCTGTTCAAGCCCCATTCATTGGCTAGCCAGTGGCCACTCTGCGATAACTATTCAGAGCAGTTAATGAGGCTATTAGCAGTTAACTGCTACTGCTTTTTACTTTACTTACACCACCTATTGCATTATGCAGATTGTAAACATGGACTTGAACTTTTCCCCCAAAAAGTCCCTCATGAACTTTTCCCCAAAGCTTGTATCAATTGGACCAAGGCTGACGTGATATTATCAAGAGAACGAATGGAAGAATGCCTTTAAGAACTCAAAATATAGTGTGACAACGAGTATGTGATGCATGTGGTTACATGAAGCAGAAACATTAACATTGCCCTCCTTGAGAAATGCTGGATGTGAGGCTCCATTTAATTTGATGTACTTCTTCTTTCCTTGGTATTGCACTTTGAACAGCATTACTGTAGTCTTCCTCGAACGTTACTACAACACAAGGGGGCAATTGGTTTATTGCACATGTACAGTACCAAATGCAGTGGAAAGTCAGACTCAACGGTTAACAGCATCAATTCAGGTGGCAGTCGGGAGCTTTGAAATCATCTACATGAGGTCTACATGAGTAACGTATGTCCAATAATGTGAGGGCTAACGTTACCAGTACAATAACAGTTTTACCAGATTAAACATTTGCAATTACTTTACCATTAATATAGCAAGTTAGCTAAACTAAATTGAAGCCTCGTCACGCCTCTTCTACTTCTAACATGCTGCTAACGTTAGCGTTTTTAGTTTTTTAGTTATGAGAATTAAAACAAGAAGACAAACTTGAATATTCTGCATTATTCACTTGGTGGTTTCTTGCCCACAGTCCTGCGGAGTTGGTTGAGATAGCTACAGAAATTTCGACATCTTTGTTGTCGAGCATTGAACTGTAACATGGCTGCGCCCTTCCAAGAAAATCTTTCAAAAAGACAAGGCTGCATTCAACAATTGAGAAGGTGTGGCCGATCTGATGACGAGTTGAAACCTAAGCCCAGATGTGGATGGGACAGACTTAACAGATAGACTCTCATCATCCCAGAATAAGCACTACAACAACGCCACACCAACACTATACCAACAAACAACACCAAAGAGAGATTCTGGTGCAGCCTGAGAAGTGTACTTTATGCCCATTTCTACTCCAAAGTGTATAAAATTCTACTCTGGTCATCAAAAAACTCTGGGATTGTAACACTTTGGCCTTTGCTGTGTGTGTTGAGGTTCCACAGACCATGTGTCACTGGAGCGTCACCATGTAATACAACCATAATATACAGCATAAGCAGATGAGACAATTATTGATAATTTGTGCACTTGTATGTAAAGGATTTTTTAAAATAATAGATGAGGAAATCGACGTGCAGTATATGCATGACATCACACTGCTGGAGTACATTAGACATCTTTTCTAATGAAACAACAAAGCAAATCAATAAGGGATTCTCTGATGGCTTGTTTTTACCGTGTTGGCTATGCAGCATCAGTATCCTAATGCACTCATGTCAATAGCTTTAAATTTCATATACATAGATTTTTGAGTGTCCGATGCAAAGCTTTATGTAATTAGGTTTGATTTTTTTTTTTTTTAACCTTCAAGGTCTCCTGACTATTTGTGTACACTGTTAATGAACAGAGGCTGCAGTCACCAGAAGAGGGGGTTTTATCAGCCGCGCAGTCAGACATGTTCTATTTCAATATCTGTTCCTGCATCCCGCCATTTGTGAGCTGACTGAGACCATAGCTCTGTAGAGAATTGCTTAAATAAAGTTATTTTGGCACTACAGATTATACCCAGATTTTTTTTGTTTTGTCTATGGCAGGAATGAATAGGAATTTTAGATCCATTTTTTGATGATCTGTTCTACTATGAAGTTATGCAATTATTACAGTAATTTGTTAAGATTTTAAAGTGTCTTGGTAAAAGTTCGAATGAATGCAAGGATGTTAGGCTAACAGTATTTAGCAATATTATTTTTACACATTTTTTTTGCTGCTCAACAGCAAATAAAGAAATACAAAATGAGGAAATGATGATTAGGGTGATTTCTAATTAAAGTAAATCGAGTTACACCTTTTCACACCACTTTCATATTATATTGAACTGAAAAGGGCATGGGTATCCAAAGCCACAATATTACACAGTGTGGAGGACAATAAGAGGACATATACATATTCACAAATGAAGTGCTTGGGAATAAAACTTTGTAAGTAATATCTTTTGTGCATGATGCACATAAAAACCCTGCACTGTTACCTTAACTATTCCTTTCTTTTTTTAGTCAGATGTAGCTTTATGTTTAACACTGATAATGTTCTATATTCCTCACACTTTTTATTAAAGCACTTTGTAATCGTGAAAGAACACAAATGCTAGCAATCCATTCTGTTCCATACCCAGCTTTACAGTGGATATTGTATGGTACATGTCAGCAGTATTATGTTAAGGCCTACATAAAATATTTATAGTTTATTGCTTTTATTGTGAGATTATTAGTGCCCAGTACTTCTCCAGCATCTTTTATATTCTAGTGCTGTGCTTGCCTTACACTTGGAAATATTTCAACCATGTAAAGCAATTGTTTGTTTTGAAAAGTGCTCCAAACATAAAGATTATTATTATTACTCTTATATCTTAGCAGCTGCAGCAACTAAATTACCCCACTGGGCTGGATGCTTTCACATTACATTAAATACGCTGCTTTTGATCTGTTGATACTGCGTGGGATTGGCTGCTTGTTACCTACCTCATGTCTTTCATTTAAACTCACTTAAAGCTGAATTTGAAAGGCTTAGTTTAGAGCAAATTGGCAACCGTTTTTCTGACAATTCACCAGTGAAACCAAATGACTCAGTAAGTTGTTAAGACAGGCCCTTAGATATCATGTTTCATAAGATAACAAGCCATCATTGTCTAATGCAAACAAACATGTTCTGCCATTCAGTCAAAGCTTGGCTCGAAAAACACACCCCCTCTATACCCTGGATGTTCAGGGGCCACACAACGCTACTTGGGGGTTTGCGCATTAATTAGTCTTAAACAACTTAACTTTGCCTTCAGAAGAGTGCCCCTTTGTGTTCGTTGTTTGTGTTAGTCCAGCAATTTGAGACACAGTCATACATGTTTTTTGAGGCACTCTGAACCTCAAGGAAACAAACCTATGCTCAGTTTATTGCGCCCACATGTGCAAGGATCTAGAAAAAACTAAAAGACGAGGTGGGCGAGAAAGGTAGGGAAGCAGGGAACAGCCCCCCTTCCGACTTGCAAACTGTTAATCTCAGTCAACCAGTTTTGCCCTGTAACCCCAAGCTGCATGCGAAAATGATGACTGACTATATTGTGACTGATAAGAGATTCCATGCATCAGGTGACCCCCCCGTGGCCCTCTCCTGGACAACTTGTTTGTGCATTGAGTCATAAACGAGATACAGGGGGAGGCAGGAAAGACAGGCTGGGGGAAACATACAGCAGGGTGAAAAAGGCGTGAAAGCATGGAGGAGCGTTTGGACTGCAGTGAGGCTCAGAAGACACTGCTGTTGACACAGACTAAGGGAAAACCCTCACCATTCACCAGATTCACATTCTATTCACCACCAGTCCCTCCCCTCTTCTTGAGATTCCACTTCAATCAAACACCTGCCAGCTGAGAGTCAAAAGAGGACTGTAATCCCCCTCCCTTCACCAGCCAAAGGCCCCTGCCACTGTAATATGACAATATTGATATATGGAGTAGAGAAGGTTCTGACACCTCCCATCATGCCCCATATCCCAAACTGAGTGTGTGGCTTGAGCCACTGTCGATACAGGTGCAAATCCCCTGCACTAAACTCAAGCATGTATGGGAGACGTCTTGATCACAACATGTGGGACTCGAATTGGCCTTTAGAGTCTACTTAAAGGAGCTAAGGTGCCATCACCGCTGATATCAGCACAAACAGGGTGGCATTCATTATTACTTTATGGATCTCCTGTGAACCGGGCTTGTTCTATGACATTTATTTATTTATTTAGCCCTCCAAACAGACGGGACCACCTATGTAGTTAATACAGCGCCGGCGACACAAAATTACTAGGAAATGAGGTCTGATTGCTGATGTGCCTGCTGCTGCAATGCCGTCACTCAAGTCGCAAGCTGTTTGTGCTTGTGGCTCATCAGAGCTCTCCCGCCTCGCTGCTGAGTGAGACTTGACAACATCAAAGACAAAACTTCTGCTTTTTTAATTCATTTTTACACTACTTCCAATTTTTTTTTTTTTAAATAAAATAACTAGGCTTATTGAAGAGCTGTGGTAATCTGACACAGTGTGTCTGGTTCTGCGAGAGCGCGGAGAAGAAAGTGAGAGATTTGGGGCAAAATTGCAACATAATTCCCTTCCTGTTCTCACTGACTAAGCTACGATTAAACTTGCCGTGTTCTCTGTGCAGAGCCGGTGCATCAGCCTAATAACTACCTGCTAGGTTGCTGTGTTGCACAGCAAGCAGGGCAGTGACTGATAGACGTCATAGCAGCCAAAACACAAATAAGATGGCCAAATTTGTTTGAGCTAGGTAGTTGAGATAAATGGCGTCTAGGTAGGTGGAAGCTCATCGATCATATGGCGGAGAAGAGATACAAAAGGGAGGTCCAGATGGAGTTAGGGTTAGATGGAGTCAGGAAGGATGACATTATAGAGCGTGCTGACAGTGCCGAGATGTAAAGAGAGCACTTTGGCTTATTTGTGGACAGAAAGACGCTGCATGACATAACAATGTGGCAGCGGTAGTGACAAAACCGTCCAAAGAATAGGCTTATGTCTTGATGGATTGCCCAGGGTGATATTTGTCAGGGAAAATGGAACAGCTTCAGGGGCACACTGTGAGTGCTGGGGGGCAGCACAGAGTGATGCCAGCGCGTAGATTCTGTCTGCTGAAATGCTTAGAATTGCAATCAGGGGGACGTATGTGGGGAATGTGGGTCTCAGTTCGTGCAAGGCCTCGGTGGCGAGGCTTTCCGAATGGCTTCTCTGTGTCCCACGGGCAGGTTGACAGATGGTATGGAAATATCCACAAAAAAGGAACAGGAGAGAGCGGCACAATAGGATTGTCTCTCAATGTGAAAACATTTCACCTTTTCTCCCCTGTGCATCCACATACACGTGCCCCCAGCTGACATAACTAATGTTTCGCCGCACAGGCGCTGACCTTAACGACCGTTTTCAGTTTCATCTGCATCCATCTGACGATACGATAATGCGATGCGAGAAAGCAGACTTTATTTTCACATCCTGAAATGATTATTGTAATTATTCAATCTTTCCATGCTTTCGGAGCAGCCATCACAACATAGCGCCGCATTTATTCACAGCCATCCTTCCCAGCAAAAGAACTTAATCACACATTTCCATAAACACACAAACACATTGACACACATCCTCTGGCGTCTCTGCTCACAAGCCGAGCAGGGAAGGTAAATATTGACTCACAGTCTTCTCATTAAAGGACTTTTTGACTATCGGAGCCTGAAAAGGACATATAGTGCGCTAATTGCAAATGGTGGAATGCCAGGGGCAGTGTGTGCTGGTGATAATGGTCACCCTTTTTCTTCTCTCCTCCCTGTCTAGGCCTATTGCCAAAGGACAACTCAGACCGAAGGGCGGAATCAAATTAGAGGTCATCCCGGATGTCAAGAATTACACGATTTCACCATAAACGCAAAACATAGTTCATGCGAAAAAAGGGTTAATCTCGTTATGCCAGGAGTTCATGCCAAGTTTATACAATGAGCACAGCTTCTAGTCCCATTTTCTCTGCCAGCTGTTGTCTCTGTATTCCACTAAGCCATGCATTTTATTTGAATCATCTTTACAGCTCAGAGTTACAATAAACATAATGCCTTCCCCTAATACTTGTTGTTTAGCCTTAGGTTTAATTTAGGTCCATCAAAACAACAAAGTCATGCAAAGTCACCGGTATTGTGAATTGTGAAATACTGTAAAAACGAGACAGCATAGCTAAAGACTTAGCTCATGAATACGGAGGCAAGAACAAGAGCGAGAGCGAGCAAAGAGAGAAGGGATAAAAGAAATCACAATCCCAGAGAAAATTGTTCTGCTGTTCACATGTGTGATCAAGCTTAAAAATGCTATTACTCTATTGTCACTGGAGCTGTTCTCCCTGGCTTAACTCTAGAAGATGCACTGACCTTTTCAACACTTTAACACATCAGGTCTATTACACGCCGACAGTTCACCTCTCCCTCTTCCTTGTGAGAGGATAATACCGGCTCCCCTTTTTATTGTGATGAAAAGGCAGAGCTGGCTTTAGTGCGATTTCATTTCCTCTGCTCTCAGAGCTTCTATAGGCAGAAGTCCTGACAGTCACTTTACCTGAAAGCAATCACCAGGAACAACCGTTGCTTTAGTGTGTGATTGAATACCAATAAATCTGACCCTCTTTATTTCCCTTCAAACACAGAATAGTGGAGGGATGCCAGCTTCTACAGACAAGAGAGTGGATTATCTTCGGTGGTGGACTTTTTAGCTACATGATCCTGCATCACGACGCAAAGCCTCTGTCAAATATGTAGTGTAAGGGATTGATTGAAGCTGATACTGTAATCCATGTAATACTTAGAACATTTATATTACCTCAGCCGCTCTGTAAGTCCCTGTTGTACTGTATGACCGAGGATCTCCTGCTCTTTTCTTTGACTTTTCATCGCCACAGGAGGAGGTTAGAGCACTGAGATCATAGTGACTCAGAATTGCGTCTGCAGTCTGCCTCCCACTGGAGCTCCTGTGCCTGTGTCTATTTTTTATTCAGCCGAATTTTTTGTGTGTTGCTCTTTCATCTGTTGATCTTGACTTATGTATACATCAAGCGTGGACAGTCGCCATCTGCATCATTCTGTCCCCCTGAGTTTCAAAGACTAAACCATGACGCAAGCATCTCAAAATGGCTTCCTGTGTGATTTTGTAAAGTAAGGGCAGATTGGGGGTGATGGTTAATTCCACGTTTTATTTGTGCCGCTAATGACTGTTTTGGCCCTTGAGAAGGGCGAGCAATCTTGGAGTGAGCGGGCAAGATTTGGACCAAAAATAAGTATATACCCATGATACTTCCATGGCAACGAGGCACAATAGTTACACCTACATTGCTGGTAATGAATGATCAACCTGGTATTATCCTTTTATCCTCTCCCACAGGGGTGTTAATGTTGAGCTATGACTGCGCTCAGTGTTTACCACTGCAACACATTCTATAAATTCAAAACAAGTCTTTTACTTTATTCACACACAAACATGCATGCAGGGGAGAGACGCACAAACCTACGCTAAAGCGGACACAGATGAGCTAGAGATGAATCTCTTTACTCCATCTGTCTTCAGCCAGGTTACTACTGTGATATGGCCTAGTTTGTTGATTGATGTGCGCGCGGTGCTGTGTGTGTGTGTGTGTGTCATTGCACCGCACAGGTGGCGAGCAGCAGTGACGGGAGCAGGCCAGTGAGCAGGTAGAATACCACTGAGGTGGAAATAACACAGTCTGGACTTCTCCGCTGCTCGGACATGCCTGGCGTGAAATGCTGCAGGTAGTGCTGACTGCACACTGTTGCTCCCCCTGCGCTGGACAAAATCTGGTACAGGTGCATCCATGTGGCTTTGTATATCTGGGCAAGACATGCAGGTATTCGTGAACACGGAGGCACAAACAAGCAAAAAAAATCTTCTCTCCACACCAACGAATGCATGTCTACACAGTAGGTCCTGTGTGTGCATGTGTGTATGTCGGGCCTATGTGTGTGTAATGAAAGAAAAACAACAGAGTGAAAAAATGTATTTCCCCCTAGAGGGATTAGTATAGTACTTTATGTTTCATCTAGATTGGTGCTTGACTGCTGACACATATGGTGAGATGTAACAGTATTCAGTTGAGGCCATCAACAAAGAACCCATAGTAATGAAAGGTAAAATGTCCCAAGTAATATGGAATAGAATAAATGGAAACCAGTGGTTGGCTGGAAGGTAGGAAATCAGTCTAAAAGCTTGTGATATAGCTAGTATTGGTCCAAATAAAATTATTTTTCTCTCCTTGTGATCAGTCCAGTCAATTTTCAGGCCAATACAATGTGCATAATGTTGTTTGTAGAAAATGGACCAAACGTGCTAAATCAATGTACTGGTCCGTCTGGATAATTAATGCAGAAAAATAATTATTGTGCAATTAATTATTGAGAGAACAGAAATTGGGCCACGTCCAGGAAGCTCTATTGTTTTTATGCTTTCACCTGTTGCCACTGACCAAAGCCAGCGCACAGTGCCCAGCTGAGAGCCCAGTTGTTGTTTCATCTTGCCAAAGGCAATCATGAACTCATAATTGTCCAAGAGTTCCAGTTGTGTGGCAGCGTCAAACTTACTTTTTACACCAAACACTGGTAGCAGACAGATGAAGAAAGACAGCATTGAAGAGAAAATCAAAAATGTTTACCAGCTGGTAAAAAATAGCACATTCTAACAACCCGTGCTTGATGGCCTTAGCTGTTGCAACATGTACTATACGCTTGACTCTGTCTGACCTGCGTACATGAGTGATCAAGCTTTTTGAAGTGTGAAAGTGGCTATGAGGCGAATAAAGGAGACCAGTCAACTCCCTTCTGTTCTGTCTCCTCCAAAGCCCTTCTTTTGTTCTTAGGTTTTTGGCAGCGATCCTCGAGTCCAGTCAACTTTCCCTGCAGTGATTTGTCTGTGACACATCAGTAGCTCACAGAGCCGCTCAACGCTCTCATCTTAGAGAGTTTAGGAGGGGGGGGGCAGTGAGGGGTGAGCATGAGTGCCAGCACTAGGTATCCTGTAAGGCCCCTTTGGTTCAAGCTGTCACATCAGAGGCAATTCTCCTCAGCAAATAAGTCAATTTTCCCTAGCAGACAGACAGACAGGCAGACAGCCAGGCATGCTGGGTATGATCCCGCTAACCAACTGTCCTCCAGTCTTCATTAATTCTTATACTTGGAGATTCAGCGCCAGGTTAAGTCAGGAAACAGTCCATTGCGTGTTGATGTTCAAATGATGCGAACACATACTGTCTGCCGTAAAATATGCTGAGGAAAGTGTGAAATGAAAGATTTTGATAGAAAAGTATGAATAAAAATGTAGCAGAATTTAGTGAGAAAAAGCAAGGGATGAATCTGTACGTTAAATCATGCAAAATGTGACGTAGTAGCCTATAATGTTGAAAAATGCTAAATATCAGTCCATTTTTGCGATGTGTATTGACTATATATATAGACTATATGCAAAAACTAACAACATCCTGTCCAGAGAGCGCATACACATAAGTTTTAGCCCTTTACATCACCAAGATAGACAATAGTAGACATTGAAATGACCAGTATATTTTGTTTAGACTCCTGTTAACATATCCATATCCAAATATATATATATATATATATATATATATATATATATATATATAGACACATTACAGCAGTGCCTCTTTCTGCTGTGCATCCCATGGAGCCTTCCTATTTGGTGACTCACTGACCCCCTTTCTCATGTACAAATCTGCACTATGTCCCTTTACATAACGCCCACGGCCCATTTCACTTTCACTCTGGTGAACAAGACCGAAACAATGGCTTGGTACACCCCCCACCCCAACTCCTTTCCTCAGTTTTCCCTCCCTATGGTTCAATGACTACTGTCTCATTGAGGGATGGAGAAGAGCCTATGTTCCTGTTGCCATTCCACATAAGGAAATGATGAATGTTTCGGTCCGATGGGGGGCAGAGAGGGGCTGGAGACGAGGTCAGGCATTGGTTCGGGACAATAATGCATAAATCTCAGGCAGAAATGTAAGTCCCCAATTCCTAGCAAGAGTCCCACAAACATATTCGGCCATTTCTGCAATGCTGTGGCCAGAAATCATCCATTTAGAAATTTCTTTTCCAGCGCCAAACTTTTTTAACAAAGCTGCTGTCCAGCAGACAGAGCCTGTGAGAGAGAAGGAGGTGATTGCCAAGCACAACCTCAGGTAAACTTTGTGTACTGTGCAGCTGGAGGTGCTGCCTTGCCTTTTAGGAGGATTTTCACAAAATACTGCTTTTGCACTCACGATTGTTTGCTGTGTTTTCCGATGATTTTCTTGTGTGTGCCGCAGTGGTTAACCTTAGCAGAGAAAGCCGCGGTTGAAAGTTTGTGCTGTCTGCCTCTGTGATCTTTCTGTGTCTTTGGTTTTCTTGGTCATGAATGTGACTCATCCTGCAAACCCTGTCTCAGCCTGTGTTTGCACAAAGCATTTTTCGGTGGAAGTCGTGTGAACTCCAGAGCATTTATTCCATTAGTAGAGTTCACTGGGGCAGGTCAGAAGAACGGCACACAGCAGTTTCTGAAATATTCTAACATGGATGTCACCAAATGACTTCACTTAGATGGCTGAAAGTGAAAGACTCCTCTTACAGGACAAAAGGTAGTGTGGTTCATTAAGGATGAGAAAATGTATTCTCAACCAAGTACAAGGATGTTTGATGGGTACAAAACAACAGGTGACGACATGTGATAGCTCTGAGTTACTCATCCGTGGAGAGCCAAGCGAATCAAATTGAAGCAAGGGCTAACCACAGTCTAGACTGATTCTCATATCCTGCTATTGTTTCATGTGCGCCTTACTAAAATGCAGGCCACAGACAAGTACATCATGTTTACCCAAAGCACAAACAAGTACTCGCAATAATGTTATTCCCATTCCCGTAAGGTTTTACTCAAACCTCTTTCACCTTTATGACTATATCACTGGTTTTTAACTGGCCTGGTTATGTATGTTTGTGCTTCTGTATGAAAGTGTAAATATTGTTTTAGAGAAGTGCTTTACCCATAAAGTTATTATCACTTGATTCTCTTTGCAACAAACACAAATTATGGAATGCAAAATGGCGCTTGGAGCTGCTTGAGGTAATTTACATCCACTTTGAAAAACAATAGACATTGTAATAGCTGTCGAGTTAAGATCTATCTTTTCTCCTCAGCATCTATCTTCCCAGCGATATTGGATTTCCGGCTCTCTGAGTTGAAAGCAGTGGCCCAAAGCAGCAGCAGTCATCGCCCACCTTACCCCCTTATTTTTCTGACATTAAGGGCAATAACATAATGGAGCTCTTGCTGGCAAAGAGCAGGCTAATAAACCTCAGGTTCACGCACTAGGCCACATAATGATTTTGATAACAATAATTCATTATATGACTAATACAGAGAGACGGGAAGAGGATTTGACAGCTGTTTTTGCAAAATTTAGAAGTTTCTTGCTTCCTGTTGAATTAACTTCTCTGTTTACCATTAAAATAGTTTTATTGGTATTAAATGAATACAGTTTGTGTTATTTTGAGCTTGTCTTGTTATAGAGATGAATGTATCAAAGGTACAAGACCGACAGTATTCAGCCATTCAATATTGCGAGGATGAGTCAGATAGTGTTTGCCACCCTTTATTACCCACCCAAGAAACATATTACAGTAGATGTCTTGCTATCTTACTCTTGGTTACAGCAATAGTGCACATGATGAGCTGAACAGGGATATTGAACCATTTAATGTTTGATACCTCAGTGAACCACAATAGAGTACACAGATAATTCCTAAAATGACCCTGATACTGTACCCCTGTGCCATGCAAATTCAAGTCAGAGACCAAAGTACTCTTTAACAACAGAGTATAATAATGTTTTTCCAAGCTATGCTTTATACTGTAGGCCTTTTAGGCCATACAAGTAAATAACATTTACATTTACCCCTCTTGATCAACACCTTGCTAGTTCACTTGGACACCTCAAACCAAAATCCATCTACCTTTCCTAGCAGACTGTAATGTACATGTACGTTCATTCTGACATTCATCACTTCCTGACTGTAGGGAGCTGAGCTGCTGTGGGCTCACTACCATCAACAGCTCTTGCCTCAGAGTGTGGTGGCATTTTTGGAGATCTATGAGGATGTTTATGAGCAGCTTGAAAAGGGCATTTTGCAGATTTATGGATGACAAGGCTAAATGATCTATGGAAAACAGGGAGGAGGGAAAGAGTTGTTGATGTTGATTGGAAAGAGTGTTTTTGGCAGCGTGTGGGGTTTTTTTTGTTTTTTGTTTGTATTTGAGAGGGGTGTGTCCATCCCACCCAACCCACGATATCAGGGACCTTCCACAGTGCAATTTGTCAGGGGCAGGAGGAGGCTGAGGGGGGGGGATATAAATGAATAAGTAAAAAGGTCACGTCCAGCCATTTTCATAAAAGCTCATTAACTTTTATTTGCTGCAAAAGATGTGTGTGTAATTAGAATAACAGAGATTGAGCTAATGAAATTACAATAAACAGTGGTGGAGTGGAACCAAAAAATAATAACGCAGAGCTCGCGCATGTCTGAGACTTAACTGCAAATTATTGGCAGCCGACCTTTCAAGGGGATTGAGGTGGATCCCAGGCGTGTTTTGCTAGGTGTGGCTTTAGTTTGTCTGTATGCATGCATGCATACTGCGTGTGTGTGTGTAATCGTTGTGTTCACTGAATGTTTGAGCACACAGGATTTTCTCTTGTGACAGGGTGATAACATCATTGTCTACTGGTGAAGAAGTGGAATAATAAATGGCAAGTTATGACACACACATTGAGCACATTGTTCAGTAAAAAGGAGCAGAAGTTCACATTTGTCATTTATTAATAGGTTTAATATTGAGGGTGGCTACACTCATCCCTGGCTCACTGGATACAGTGCAGATACTGCTCTGCCATTTCCCCAGCTTGGCAGCTCGGCAGTGGCATGCTAGCGAAAGCAAAGAGAATGAAGGTTTCCACCTCAGCCAAAACACAACATGAACTGATTTCAGTAATTAGCACAATTGCAACCTGAAAACCTGAACTAATTAGTAATATGCGTTTGGTGCAGTGTTTTGTAGAAGCTGCACACTCCCGGCGCTACATGATCTGACTTTGTGGTAGACATGATTGGACGCCAGCGCTCTGCTCCCATATATTATTGACAGCGGGCAAGTATAGGTTTCATCAGAATCTGAATTTCATTGCGTGTCATTTGCAAGAGCAAGCCATAAATGATGAATGATAACTGGGGTTACATTTGTAAGAGGTGGATAAGTAAATGTCTCTGTAAAACAGTAATCAGCGCTCACTCAATTTAATCACCTCATTGGTCTGATGTCTGTCTTTGACCTTCAGAAGGGGAAGTCATTCAGTTGGACAGCGATGCTGAGACAGGAAATCGTTGAAAGCATGTGTGTAAGCAATGAATTAGTGAGAGAAAAGAAGGTTATCATATGGATAAGATTGTGGGGATTTTCTCCAAAGTCGCATCAACACCACCCGCGTGTTGTTCCAACGCCTCACCTTTCTAACCCGCGTGATACCTGGCTCGCTTCCATAGATATGAGGGAGATTTGTCAGCCTCCCTGTTTGTTCGCTGTGTGTGCTGATAGCCTGGCAGCCTGTTTGTTTGTTTATTCCCTGTCTAGGTCAAAGCAGATGCCCTCGCTCTTCTTCTCCTGCCTTTCCACTCTCTCACCGAGCCTCCGAATCGGAGTCTCTGAACTCACACAGACCCTGTTGTGCTGACCTTTTCAGAGAACTATATGTGCTGTAAGGTAATGTCACAACATCCAATTCTCAGATCCAATGCACGTCGTCTGAAGAAGCTGAGGGTCGTCTCTGGTGGTGGGCAGACCCATGAGTCGGTTGTTCTTTTGAAAAGGACTTGAAGGTGAACGAGTGGCATGGGATCAAAATGTCGAAACCGGTTTCTGTAGATACACCATGCTCCACACAGTTTTTTATTTTATTCTGTTATGATCAGGACTCAATATAATTTACACGTTTACAAGTGTTATGAGTTTATTTATACATTATACCATTATTGATGCATACCATATAATTTCTTCTCTCATTTTTTGTTATAAACTATACAATTAATATGTAATGAGAAGGTTTCAGTCCATGGTTACCATACTAGTTAGCATGCCAACAACACTGGTTAATCTTAAAGCATATGTAACTGTTCTTTATTGTGATTAGTCTGGCTAGAATAACCCTTTGACCAATCAGAATGCTTGGCTGGGATTGGCCTCATTGTGTAAAGGGGAATCTGGTTCAGGGTTGTACAGACAAGCCAGTTTCAGTTCCTGATCTGTAGCAGCCCCGATCCTCTCCGTACAAGACAACAGCCTTATTACCAGACCGCTTGATCTCTACAGGCTCCTGCTGCGACATACTTCTGTAAAATAGCTCTATCCATTTTCAGATTCTGTGTGAAGTCTCATGTGGGATTATGACAGTGTGCAGTGAAACCCAAGCAGACTATCACACACTGGGATATTGTAGGTCAACATACACTCACATACCCACATGTACTGTACATACAGACAGTGTTGATTCACTATCATACACCTTGAAGGAAGGCAGGTGGCGGGGTGCCCCAGGCTACCAACTGCTCTCCAAAAACTTCACATATATTAACTGCATTGTTTACTTTCCGAATCCACATTTTCACAAAGACAGCAGCATTTTTGGCACAGCAGTGAGTTAGACACACACTGGCACCTGGCAAGGCGGTTGACTAGGTGTTGAAACTGTGAAGCAATCGTTTTGACAATGGCATGTCTATTTTTTTCTTTCTTTATTTGGGCAGGTTCAAACTCAGTGAGCTGGTACTTTTTTCTGCACTCTCTACACTTTTAAGATTTTTTTTTTCTGTCTCTAACTGACAAAGACTCAGCCTCGTACAGATGATGGTAGTTGAAAGCTCAGCATTTCATTTTCACACTTTTGCCAACATCTTTCACGTCTCTTTCTTTGGGGGTGAACAATAGATAAATACTGGACTTGCATTGTTGCAATGCAACACTTGACGTGACCACTCCCCGTATTTGACCTTTTACTAACAACAGCAGCTCAAATAGTTTGACTTTTAAGATATTTTTTTGTCTATAGCTAAAGGTGGGTTTATCCAAGCTGAGGGCAGCTGATGAATACAGGAGGCCATTTTTAATGGACTCAAATGTGCTTTAAGTGTAACATGAAAGGAACATAGTGTGTCTTATTATTGTCCATTATGTAAATATAATATAACAACCCTAGGTTTGACAGAGAGGTGTGCCTTTAACAACCTAAAAACTAGCCCATGATAGTGTATATTCATTATTTCAGTCGTTCCTAAATTTTGTCATACCAGGACCTACATGTTGTGGTACTGCGTGGCTGAAAACCCAACATCTATTAAGTATGTGTCATCTTTTAAAGGAATCAAGCAGATGCAATACTTATTAATATATAAAACAAGTTTCAAATTACAAAGTAGATTTATTTTCTTTAAATTTTTTAATGCAAAAACCATTAATCTATCAATAAATCACTAATGTGCAAGCAGGTAGCTCAGTTTAGTCTGTTCGGTTAAGTTCTGTATCATCCCAAAGATGCCTTCAGTGTGACTTCAGGTTGCAAGATATTTTCATCATGCACCAATTTTGCTTTTCTGCTACTTTTTCTCAAAAGCAGCAAGAGGACTTTCTAGGAAACCCAGGAAACTTTGGGTAAAGCTTTCTATGAAGACCACATCTACAGTGCATTATGGGGGCCATTGTAGTGAATTATAATAGATTCATAATGCTTTACACACACACATAATGCTTTCTGATGTACTATATACAGTATATATATATATATATATATATATATATATATATATATATATATATATATAACATATATAACAGTCATGAAACATTATAGATTTGACTTATAATGAATTAAGTGTCTTATGGATGCTTCTTGACTAGTTATAAACTATAAACTAGAGGTTGACTGATTACATTATTATTATTACATTATGACTACCTATACTCACCTATACACACCTCAACGATCAACTGTAGTAAGGA
>NTHP01000311.1:801118-818284 GCA_003416845.1 Oplegnathus fasciatus | reverse complement strand
AAAAAAAAAAAAAAGTAACTGCTACGCGGTTTTAGAGCTCACACTCCTCAGAACTTGTCTTCTCACAGGGTACTGTAAAATTACTGTATTTATTAGTTTTACACTGAATTAACGACACATTAAAGATGGCTCAGTTTTAAGTAAAGATGATCATTTTAGGATCTCACGTTGCCCACTGCAAAGGAAGGATATTTTAATCTCCACTTTCAGCCCATATTTTATGTCAGTTTCTTCCTGTCTCTCTTTATCTTTGTTTATTTCTGTCTGACCTTGTCCTTATTGAACCTTGTCCGAGGGCTCTGATATATGTCAACCATTGCCTTTACCCCGCCTCTAACTTTAACTCTCAGCGCTGTGATTGCATTGGCAGAAGAGGTGCATTTCTTAGTTATTACCTCTCCCTGACCTCCCTCTGAAACCTGCTTTTACTTCATGAGGTTACACCAGTCTCTCGTTGTGAAGTCTGAAAATCCTACAGATATACTACAGCATGATTGTTTCTCTAAGAAACATGTCTAGAAACCACTCTACCAAGGCCGAGCAATCTTCGAAGTTTATACTGATAATAGAAAGCATTTAGAACTGTTAGATCTGAAGTTGGTATCCAGCTCTGCATCAGAATACATAGTGATAGGCGGTCAAATGCACAGAAATTCATGAGAATAGGGTGAAAACGTTTTTAAATACCCATCACAGTGTGTTAACAAATCCTTTACAAATCTTGTACTTTGGCTCATGGGTTACATTTAACAAACGAATCAGACGAAAAACATTACCTCCTTGGCAGAGCTGCCCCAGGTTCTCTCCCAGGCAAGGTGAAGTGCAATGACTGGGACTGAAAAGGAATAATGTTTCTTAAAATTGAATATTCGTAAAATCTTTATGCAAGTGAAAAATATCTGTCTTTAGGTTGAGGTAATTTCATTTATTTACAATGCAGATGGAGTATACGGTGTACCATATTTTTAAATATTGCTTTAATACAGGACATTTTAAGTACACCTGAGATGGAAAACAGCTCTTACTGTTCAGTGAAGTAAAATCCTTTACATCTGTTTAAAGTTGCATCTCTCTAATCATTTCCATTTGACCCCAGTTCTCTTTTTCCCTTCCTGACATCCTGTATTAAATGGGGAATACTGTATTGTGTTGTAGCTATAGATAAATCAGTCAATTTGTTTTTTGTTTTTTTTCCTTTATCAGGATTAGAAAACCTCGACTATTTGCACATTTGTCTGGTGGAAGTTTTGTGTTTTGCTGTCGAGATTTGGTGTGAAATCTGCAAAGGCCATGTCTTGCGGATTAGCTTGTCACTCAGAGAGAAAGTTTCTGACAATGTGGGAGAGTTCAGGACAAAGCCTCCCTCTGATTAGAATGTAAAGAGGGAGGAAAAAGGGGAGTCAGGAGTGTGTGTGTGTGTGTGTGTGTGTGTGTGTGTGTGTGTGTGTGTGCACGTGTTTCTATCCATCTGCCTGTCTCTACTTACTCCGTCTGTTATTCACTAATGTTGTCATTCTTTTTCCTTAGTGCCTCTCTGAAGTCATGTCAAATAGCCTTGGATGGCAAGGGCTTTTTCTCTTCCCTATTTCAAAGTCTTTCCAGTGCAACTAGAGTGACTCACAAGACAGGGAGCATGTAAAATAATGGTTTCCATTTGAAGTTTGGAATAAAAGCCCAAAGAGTCCAAAGACACTGGTTTGTTATGCAGAATTCAGAGTATACCAAAGAAAGCAGCGCTGTGAGGTCTCTTTGTTGGCAGTTGTTGCCCAAAAAGCTAAAACAGACCATATATATATATATATATATATATATATATATATATACATATATATATAGATAGATAGATATATAATATTTTAAGGTCAAAACACAGTTTAGTTTGTTTTTTTCTTTGAAAATATGTTGAATTCAAAATTAACATTGGCTTTATCATCCAGATGCTCTTTTAGCATTTCAGTTTATACATCAAACATACGTAAACTGGCTCTTTGTGCATATCATCATTATACAGTAGACACCAGCATAGTTGACAGGTATTCACATTGTAACAGATTTACCACAGCTACCCTCAAGGTAAAATACATTTTTAATAGTTGCCTCAGAAAATAAAGTAAAGCGTCCTTCACTAAATATCACTCTATTTATATATGCTTTTTTTTTATTCAAGCCAAAAACATAATCAAGTTCAAGTTTATTCAATATTTTTTTTGCTATTAAAATGAACATGGAATAGCTTGCTAATTATTATTATTGAAAATACAAAAACAACAACAACAAAAACAACAACAAGCACACACAACAAAAACAAATACAAATAGACAGTACTGTGCATTTCACAGTTTGTGGCTAGGAAGGTGCGGGAGATTGATGTCTGCATGATTTGCATGTGCTTCTCCAGCTGAGCGTAAGTGCAAGAGAGATATCTTTCTTGCTGCCTGTGATGTTGAGCTTGAACTCCCTCTGTGACGACTTGCTGCTGTGCTTTAGCCCTCTATCTATAATGAGAAGATTATTCTGAAAAGTATAGACGATTATTTTGAAAAATACGCCACCAATCACAATGCACAATGTTTTTTTCTCAGAACGTACAAAGGTTGATTTCAAAGGCCACATCTCGTTTTAACTGACTGAATATTTACTGACAGAATGGAATTTGGCAATTTTTCAATGGTATTTAACCTGCAGTTGAAATGTTATATTTTTGGAATTCATCTAGTGTTGTACTTTGCAATATTTGCGATATTACTTTATGCCCATTCATGCTCTTTTTGTATCCAACAGTTAATTGTGTAGCTTCCTTCATGTGCAAAGAAATGGGAGGATAGTGATAGAGAGGGGGTTGTTTTTCAATGCAGGCATGCTTTTCTTCCTTTGGTAAATCCTTTAGTTAGCTTGGTGAGGATTAGGTCTGAAAAGTCTCTCATTTGCCTCCAAAGCCCTCAGGGATTCATTGGTGAAGAAATCCAGCTTCTCCACTGCTTCCATCTGAATTTTACTTTGGTTTTTATATTTTTTATTTTTATTGCAGCCCACGTCTGATTTCTGCTCTCTTTTATACCCTGTGACTGCCTCCTTGATTCATTTAACTTTTGTTGCTGGAGATATTACACACTAATTTAGAGATATATGAAAGAAGTGTCACATTTGACTGGCTGTCAATTTCAATGCCAGGTTTCGAAGACTCAGCAATGGGCCTCATTTTTGCAATGGAGCATCATATAAACACAAGAAAGCTTTTGAGCATTTTCCTCTAAAAACACATTCTGCATTCATTCCCATTCCCATATGAATCACAGAGTACATTGAAAATAGTAGCTTCCCAGTGGGGCTGTAAGCCTAAGGCTATGTGGGATACACCCTAATGGAAAACAGCTCTGGGATAAAGGTAATGGGTGGTAGACCACTGGAAACTATCAATGGGATGAAAGGGACAAGTTTAAAGAGATGGGGTATATCCCACCAAGTGTCTGACTGAAATCAGATTTCACAACTATTCCCACTGTGTAACAATGTTTGGTCAAAGTACTTACTTACTTACTGTCAAGTAAGGTGGTAAGAAATGGTATAGATTTAACAATTAGTGGTGCTCGCCATTTCCTGTAGCATGGCCTCTTGAGGAATGATCCTTGATGTTCTCAAGAGATAAGGAAAACATTGAGAAAGTTTAAGAGCTTGAATATGTTGTACTGAAACACCTGAGGTTGAACTTGAAATACGTTTTGCATTTCAAGTGATGTTCTAAGTTGTTTTTATCTGTCTTTTATGCGCGAGCACGAAACTATGTCTTGACATTTTCTTGTTTTTCTCTTTTTAAAAATATTTCTTTGCTTTTAAGTAGAACATAATGCAAGACGTTTATGGTCTTTCCATTTATCTGCCTCATCAAAACAGTTGGGAGGGTCTGAGGAGGGTGCTATTCCTCATGAGCTGAATCCAAATGAACCAACATCCAGACTATCCACGAGATTCATTCTAGCATTTCAGAATTTAAAAGAAAAAATCTTTTTCATATATATACTACACGAAGCTGAGTTTTGACAGACACAGGGACCACAAAGAAAGGGAGGATTAGAGACCATGTTGAGAGATGAGTGGAGGCGAAAGGCAGAGTCATGGCTGGTGATGATATAAACAACCTCTACTGTACATCAAACATCCTTTGCTTCAGCTTGGGAGGGAGAGTGGAGGATATGAGGGAGCACAATGAAAGAAAGGATGATGGACTATGATCAGAGATGAGATGAGAGGAAAGGCAGAGTCATGGCCAGCGACTATATAAACAACCACTACTCTACATCAGACAAACATGGTTCCCATAATTCAGCTTGGCAAATGCTCCATCATTCATGAAGTGCTTTCAATCAGCGTGCTGGTATCCTTTCTGCTGTTTAAATGCACCCCAAACTATCTACACTTAGAGAGAAGTTTAAGCTTTATAGTTTTATGTTGATGGTTTTATGGTAAATTACAGTACTTGTGACAATCAACTTGTCCCATTGAACTCAGTTTAGGTCAGTTCAAGCAGCAGGGAGCGTGACCATCCTTCAACTGAAGAAGTCCCGGTGTCTTGCTTAGATGTCAGTGAAGGTTGCTGTTGTATGGTTGATGTCCTATCTCCATGTGGAGGGGGACAACAGAGAATATTATATCTCCCGGAGTCATTGTTTTATTAACCCTCTGGCTTTAGTTCCCTGTAATATTATTGTTTAAGCTCAAGACCCTTTGAAGATGCTTTCATAGAGGTCAATGATGGTGGAGATTTCATAAGCAGAGATCAGATTTGGTCCATGCACGGGTGAATTCAAGAGGGTGCATTCAAGAAAATCCCTTTCAGGATCTGCACTGGTGTGATATGGGGAAATCTGGTTGACTTGCTTACATTCCAGCTACATTGGGCCCCCAGTGGTGCGTTTCAGAGTCATAAATGGCTGCTATTATCAACAGATATCAACAGACAACATTAATGCTAAAAGCAACTGTAACTATGAAGGCTTCCCAACACATGGGACTTATGACCATATATCAAAGATAGATTTGCCTTTTGAAGCTCCAAAATGTAAAATATTTCTCACTTAGTGATAGTGTTCCATACATTGTACACTGCTGTGGCACTAAATGCCTGCAGTTGTTAATGCTCTGATTGAAATACTGTACCAGACAAACACATTGAACCAGTGCAGTGTAGAGTCACAATAAAATATTACTGACCACGCTACAACTTAATACAGCATGAAGACCCAGGCCCAGCAGCCACAAGAGCAGATAAAAATGCCAAGCTCTCCGCAGGGATGCCTTGCCAAGCTAGAGGCTGTTTTACATTCTTGGGTAGCGCCTCATCTTCCGACATGGGATTTCTAGAGTGGCGGGCGGCTGCAGTTTTATTTTCTAGCTTTACAGATTGGCCTCTGCTGCTGTGGGGTAAGTTTTTTAAGTAAAGCGTCCTGCTGGAGCCTGATCTCTTTGACTCCCACTCACTGTATCATTAAGCCAGAGAGAAGAGTGTGAGAGTCAGTATCTCTCAGCTGGGGATCCTCTTTGACTGAAGCCTCCTATTCCCTATGGGAGGTAGTGTGGTTACAGTATGCTGGTTGAGGGTTATCCACACTCGTATTCCATTTCTTTAAGAGAAAAAAGAAATCGGATTACAAATTCAGTCAAGTCTCCAAGATCTGAAGCCTCATTGGTTGTCTTTATTTAGGTTTTATCTCACAAAGATTTTGTCTGAAGAAATATCGAAAGACATTTATTTGAAGAAAAAATAACATCTAATGAGTCTACTCGTGTCTTTTCTCTCTCTTTTCCTTGCATTCCCTTTGGACTCTCCCCCTGAAGCTGAAGAGTATGCTGTTGAAGGTAAGACTGATGCTTTACTTCTCAGGCCCTCTGATGGCTGCCCTTAATGCTGTCATGGATGCTGATGCCGGCTGCTTGTTAATGCTGTATGCCCTCCCTCTGGGGAGGGGCATTGTCAGTTTGGACTGCGGTTATAAGTGACTTCCAGGGGGCCTAAATTACAGTTTCTGAATAAGACAAAAGTGACGGATGTACAACCAAAATTATCCCTGTTTTATCTCTTATTTTATCTTGTTTTTCTTCATTTAATTTTGTTTTGATTGCTGTTTATCGCTATAGATACAAGCATATGGTTGTATATTTCACTCAGGAATATATTCATGCACTTAAAAAATGGAAAAATGTCAAGGCAGCTTGGCAATTTTGAGTCAATTTACAAGGTAACAAGGTTTTATTAAAGTTAACAAGATATGACATGGTGATTTTGAGATGCTGTCTACCTGCTTTCTTCCCTATCCTATCGCCAACAAAGGTGAACAGAGGCTGCCAGTCCGGGCACCTGAGGGGCCTCATTAGCCCTTGGGCCAGGCACTAAACCAGTACTGGATGGAGCAGACTTGATGGATAGATCAGCCTTAGCTTGTCTGTCTGCAGGCTGTCTGTCTCCACTTTGCACTGTTCAGGAAGAGGTTAACCCACTGGTTTGTCAGTCATATCAGACACTCAGATCGACAGAAACAAGCCTTTTTGAAGCTATGTGTTGAGTAGTGAGCTGGTGTCTTGGTGTGGGTGTGTACGTGTGTTTGCATGTTTTGGAGTTGCATTTCCTCCTTGCTGAGTTTCAGGTGATGAATTACCTTTCACACGGCCTGAACTAGCAGGGGAAATCACTATGACAAACACGCTCTTGCTCCAGGTTTTCTTTAAAGCTGAAAACTTTGATGCTATTTCTCAATCTTTAGAGCAAGCGTGAGTTGTTAATCTTGTTGCATATTGGAAATATAAAAGCATATGTCACAGTGTCATTTCACTGTTATCAGCTAACCCGGTGAACTCTATTTGAATTCTGGTCAACGCTCGGTATGTAGAATGTGTGTACTTGTAGACTGTTTGAAACTGGCATTTTCTCAGTTTGTTCCTACATGAGAGATGCGAGCCTCCTGTAATGACTGAATGTGTGTGTGTGTGCCCTTGTAGCCGGGTCTCATGTCAGTACTGCTGAAGCTCTTGATGGGAAAATGTCAGGGGGAAGGCAGGGAACAGGAATAAATGGTGGCAATCGCACAATTCTGTCTGACGGAGTAGCCCCTCCAGACTGATGTAGAGTGAGGTGAGGGCCAGGAAGGCTTTGTGAGAGAGAGAGAGAGAGAGAGAAGGGGAGTGGAGAATAAACAGTGGAGGGCGATGATTTTACTCTGTGACAGACCCAAGGGCAACTCCCGAGGGACCCTGGGTGCTCTGTTAATTTTCATCAGACTACAGAAGTAAAACCAGACTCTTTAACACATGCACAGCTGTACAGTTCAGAGTTATAGAACAAAGTAGCGTACCAAAGTATCAGATATTGTGGACTGTTGTTTGTGTTTGAGTATGTCAAGGCAATGTCACTCAGGCCTGACCTTTTAGCTCAGCATATCCTACTGATATGAAGTATGTCCTGCAGATATGTCTTTGCAGTAGGGAAGGGCATGTGTTGCAGGTTAAGCGTCCTATTAATTATGTGGGCTCACCTTTCCTTGTGCACAGTTCCAGGTGTTTTCTCCATTAACACCATAACTCTAATATGAAAGATCCTTTGGGTTTTTAAAGAATTTGCACAAGCTTTGGAATTTCGGTTTGGCTCAAAAACACACTCCAGGGTCAGAATACAATGTTTTATGGAGATACTTACTGAAAGTGGAAAGTCCTAAAATGCAAATGCTAACACCTCAATTAATTTGTGCTCTCTGAAGTCATGTTATTTAATTAAAAACAAGGAGTTGTGTTCCCAGTTCCCGGTGTGTTGTGTATCAACAAGACAACTCGATAGATTTATTTAATGGCCCATTGTCTCTGAAACCAAACCCTCAGAGAGCTACTGCACTCCTTTCTCCTATTTTTAGGGTTTCCCTGTGAACGTATTTGGTCTAATTAGTGGTGGTGACCATGTGTTCAGAGGTTGGTTCAGATGGATGATGCAGAGAGACGACGAAAGCCCCAGGGAGGCCGGCGCCCCTAGAAGGCGGCCGGTGGCCCTCACTCTTACACTGTAGGGCCTCGATTGATGATCTGCCTACGACACTGACCTGTTTTTATCGGCAAGCCAGCCACGCATGGCCATCTGTGTACTGATAGCCAAGCATGTCCTCTCCCTTGAGGACTGCATGTGTGATGTATAGTTTCATTATGTAAGCACAGGTTTACCTCATTGCCTGGTGCAGTGGTGTTCCTGTAAAGGCTAATAAAGAAATGACTCTACAGCTGAAGTCAGTGGTTGCCTAGAGGTCAGATGAATGAGCTTATAACCTGGAAGTAGCCATTATAAACACCTGGATCATTTGGGTGAATGCAAACTGGAGGCCCTTGTGCACGGCATTAAACACCTTACTGCACCAGGTTGTCTTGGTGGCACCAAGAGTGGCTGACAAAGAGAGACTGTAGTGGCATTGATGATATTTTTGGTGTATGTATGTGAATGCGAAACAGAGCAATTCAGAATTCTGTGTGTGTTCAGCTGACTATTCCTGAAGAAATGGTGACAAACAAGAAAAAGTGAAGAAATAATACGTTACTGAGGCAGTAAAAATGCACGCTGTTCATTCAGATGCTGAAGGATAGCCATTTTTAATTTCCCTCCAACTGATGGTCTGACAGACCGTGACCGTGACCATGAGCACGGCTGAGAGAAAAACGGCTTGTATACAATTCGACAGGAACAGATCAAATCTAACCCTGGTCAGCGTGGCTGGCCTCTGAGACTGGCTGATAGATTTAGTGACCCGGTGCTCTGTTTGGGTGAGCGATGTTCCGAGCTGATCTTAATCAATCTGATCAAGGCTAATGATCTTTTCTCTCTGAGCCACGCGGGCCTCCAACTTAATCTCACCCTCGGGGGAGGGCAATAACAATTTTTCCTTTTCCCCGGCGTAGAAAAATGACTTTGATGTTGGCTAGAGATACAGGATTATAGATTTGAGTGGGGCCTGTAGTTATAGGAGATTACTTTGTGTCATCCAAACCAGATTATGGATTTTGTTTCTTATTTGCATAGGAGAAATAAAAAAAAATCATAGACCAAAAACTTGAATGTTTTCTAAATGCGTGTGCGTCAAGGCAACAGAAGGGGAAACGGAGTAAAGCAAATATTAAATGTACTGATGTCATTGTGGTATTAACCTACATTTTGTTTGTTTCTGGAACAAATGGTGCTTGTACATGATCCTTTTTCAAATTCCAACTGCTGTTATTATTTTGAATACCATTGGCTAAAAGGCCGACCACCTGGGTGAGGAAAACTGTTCTGATCTTACCAAAAAATGATACGCTGCAATAGCAATTGAGAACGGTAGGCATTTATTTATGTAATGGCATAGCACAGCCACACTATTTGTCCATTCTTTCCGATCAATGAAGCTTAACTGTGCATTTTTCATTGAACACACAAGAGATTTTCGGTGTTCAAACAAAGCAATCGATTGCGGAAGATTGCCGGCTCACTTTTTTCTCATAAGCGCTTGAAAAGAATAGGCCGCAAATAAACAAACAGACTCACATGCACACAGCAACCTCATTGGAAAAATTACCAGGGAGTGTAAGACAGAACTGAATGGTGTCTTTCTTCAGCTCTGAAATTGCTCAAGAGCCTTTGGACAGTAGGAAGCCTTGATGTTGCCTCCGTCTGCCCAGCCTCTGCCAGATGTTGCAGCGAGATTACGCATCCTCAGGTCCTGGAGGAGCCAAAGTCCAGCCATGCCTATTCTCACAAGTCGTTAATTTCACCCCACTCAGCTCACACTCTTTTCTCTCTTTCTATTTTTCTGCTTTGTGATAACAAAGCCTGAAGGGACAGAGTGGGCGTCCACTTGTGAGCAACTCCAGATGCTTCAGTGTCAACATGCGTGGCCACAGGCAATACTTTTTGCTATGGAGAGAGAAATGGATTGGACAATGCACGGCCTGGAGCGCCAGTGTTGCGTAGGGTTTGTGTGTTTGTATGTGTGTGTGAGGAGCATTAGGTGTTCCAGATTTTGCGGCTCTGCTTGAGTTTTACTTTGTTTGCTTTTGCATTTGCAGAATAGTAAAACTTTTAAATGGCTACATATTCATAAGCACACATAAACCTCTATCTCATACTTCTATACATACTGTATAGTGGTGTATATATTTAGTTGACTTTGTAATCATGATGCTTTTCAATATTAGAGCTTTGTCATATTGTTCCCCAAGTTAGTTTGATTCTTTTGACTCATTTGATCCTTCAAGCACTTTCAAGTACTGTAGCTGAAAGGTTGCAGCAGCCCTTATACACTCCGAGCTGGCAGACCAACACCACTGTTTATAGGAAATTCAATTTTTTGAAATCAACCCCCTTTAGTTGACTGTTTTCTCCTTTCTCCTGTGTACTCAAATGAAAATGTGTTATGCACCTCTATGCTTTTGTTGCTTTTGAAATAGGAGAAAAAAGACAAAGTCTTTTGAGCATTTCCCAGTGGAATTTGGGGTTATGGGGTATTTGGAGTTTATGGTTGCCTTCACCAACTAATTTATGCCCGATCAGGGATAGTCTAAGTAATCCTCCTCTTTTTTCAATCCCACTACAGCTATCGCTCTATGACTTTTTTTTCTCCTCCTCTCCCCATATCCCTACACCTATCTTTAGCTTTATCCATGTCTCATCAATCTCCCGTTTTGTTTTGTCGCCTGATCACCTATCTGTACTCTCGACAACTCTTCTTTCCTTTCCTTCTGCCAGTTCTCCCACTTTTTTTCTGTCCCCTCTTCTCCATCTTGATCGCCTCCTTCCCTCTTCTGGTAGATAAACTTATAGGTTGCAGGTAAGAGGCTTATTGGTGAGATGCCTCTGAAGGAATCTGTGAAATGCAGCTTTACTGGGTTATTGAAGGCTATATAGAGTGAACCAGAGAAGAGAACGTAAAGGAGTAAGAGCTGGACCCAGGTTTTTTACTGGTGCCCACATTGTATATTTAACGTGGGAGCATTTAGATTAAAACTTGTTCTTCAGCTATAAGATGTAATTGAATTGGAAGACATTATTTGCTCACATATTAAAATATATTCAAAGTCAACACCTCAAGACCCCTGTAAATCCATTGTAAGTCCTTGATAAAGCTTTGACATTGTTCTTTTGGAGGCTCTTAATGTTTGATACTATCATAAGATGATCATAGTAACTAATGTACAAAGTAGATTAGCATATCAGGGCTATGCTTGGTGGTGGTGTAAAAGTGCAGTCCTATTGGGAGCAGATTAGCTTCACAGGTGAAGGTGGGTAATATAATTATTACCTGAGCACCTCAGTAATTTCTGTCCCTTTTGAATCTCCAATGTCAGTCATTTCTGCAGACTAGGATTTTAATGAGTCTGACCAATAAAGTACACATTTAAAAAAAATACAAATAAAAGAAATAAGATCTTTTCTATGATTGTCTCAACTCTGGGTCATTTGCAACTTTTTTTTTGCTCTTGCAACCACGATGATGATGCTGATGTTTTAACTCTTGGTTTTTTAGCATTGTGCTGAGAACTAGTCTGATTACAATGAACACATTCAAAGAACACATTCGAAGGGAGACATCAAAACGAGCTGAGGCTCATGTCAGGACGGGTTTTGTAATGTATAGATATTGAGAAGTATCCTAAAGCATACATTTTATGCTGTGTGTGTGTGTGTCTGTGTGTGTGTGTGTGTGTGTGTGTGTGCGTGCAGACTGGTGTGCTGGGGATCAATGTAGAAGCTTACACTTTCCCGATTTCCTCCCACTGCCACTTTCATAATTAGATTTGTCCATAGCTCAAGTCAAGAGTCACCGCTTCATACTTTTTGCCTCTCTCCCCACAAAACTTGCCATTATTTCCAGAGTGTTAGAACACACTTGTTGTGTACCTGCAGCCTTTTCTGAATTCAATTATGCCATGAAATGCCACTGACTGCAGAGCTAAGAGTGGATGCTGGCCAGGTGACACTATGAGAGATTGCATTTGGGCAGAGCCCGGTGAAAAGTCCATCTCCTGCCCGTCCCTCAGCCGACAGCCAATGCTAAGAAAATAAAAGCACTCACGCTCACTCTCACTTCCATCCGGCTGCTAAGCCAAAAGGTTGAGGAAAGTGGTTACTGTCACATTTTTCTTTCCCGAAGGTGTGTGGGTTTTTTGTGCGTGTGTGTAAATGTGTTCCTCACAAGACAGACTTTGCAGTTCTTGTGTGTGTGTGTGTGTGTGTGTGTGTGTGCAACAGTGATACATGCATGTATGCTGGTGTGTGTTTTCCCATCACTTAAGCTTGTCTGAGGCCCAACCCCTCTGATGTCCAATACCACACTGACATATAAATTCAGTCTCACTGCTTGAGTCTCTCTTTCAGTCCAAAGCGAACAGGTTCTTCACCCGTTCACATGTTTGTTTCAGCTGTCTCGTTTGGGGCCTGGCCTTTACTTGTTGCCCCACATTCATTTAGCAGGCCTACAATTATGTATGAAGGGCTGTTGGTGGCACTGAGGCAGTGCGGAGAGAAACGGTCTGGTAAAATTGAGATCAATAGGCCGGCGAGATGAATGAGAGTGACCAATAAAAGAAGGGAAATGGGGAATAGAGCTATTCTCCCCTCATCCCTCCCTTAACTTCATAATGGGAAAATAGTAACACTTGAGTGAGTTTGTTTTGCCACTGAGGACCTCCCTCCGCTTGAACGTAAAATTATATTCTTTTGGGATTCAAGTAGGATAGATTGGGGAATGTTTTTTTTTTGCTTCATCCTCCTTTTTGTTTCTCCCTCTCCCGTCTCCCATCACTTTCTTTTCTTTCTGTCTTCTTTGGCAACCACCATCTTGCTCTCTCTACTTGTTTTATTTATTTGTTTGCACTTTCTATGTCTTGGCATTGTCTTGATTCTTTTGTTTGTTTTGTTATCTTGACTCGCCACCCTTTGCTTTCCAGGTTCAATTCAATTACCTTTAAAAATACTTGTGTTCTGATGTGACCTTAAACTTTAAACACCAATCAGCTCATGTGTATTTCGTCTGTTAATGGAAGGGAAGGTACATGGCATCGGTCACTATGATTACTGGGTTTTGGATTCATTTATGTCATTTAACTGCTATTTCACTGGAAAATGACTTTGTCTGACTGACTTCAAATCACAGCACAATTTTCTAGTCGAAGCTCAAGCCTTTTGTCAGCAAAGACTTGATGCACCTAAAATGTCCTTAAGCAAAGCACAGAATCCCTACCAGCTGAGGGGTTGCTGTACTGTAGCTGATCCTGACCCTTGACCTTCCTGTGGATGAGCAGGAGGCAAATAAAATATGACAATATTTGACACCCAGAGAACATTAACCTCCACATTTATTCTTCAAAGCCTGATCTATGTGGTCTAAAGATGTTGTAGTCCAAACATATCTTGTGTGGTATAACAGCCGTTAAAGAAAAATGCAGACATGTATCAGATTTTCACTCTCATTGTTGATGCACACATCAATCAAAATGTGTCACAGAGCTGTTTTTTTGTGATTTGAAATGTAAATAGATTTTTTAAAAAAGCCATTAAAAATAATAATAATTAAATGATAAAACATCTTAATTTTCAACTCTGTTGTTTTTTTGTTGTTGCAGGGATTACAATGCTCAGAACGGGCTTTTAAATGTTTATTTCCCTACAGGTGCTTGGAAAAGACAAATGGCCATCTAAACAAAAAAACATGTGTAATCCCTTACAATGACAAACATCATATCAAAACTGTCGTTCCAAAACCTTGTAGAGACATAAAGATTCGTTAGCTTTTGCTGGTAATGGTAATGCAAGGGTTTAAAGCACTTGACTGACAAGAAGAGCCCCTTTACTGTATAAAGCGTATTAAGGCTCAAGCTGAGAGTTAAAAATCCAGATGTACAGCATGTTTGCCTCATTAATTCTGTCTCTCATATCAAAGGGTATTGCGTGTGCCTTAGACATCGAAACTGAAAAGGCTTCTCCTCTTCATTTTTCATATGTGGATAGTTTTTGTTGACAATTTAACATAAGTCCAGGATTTAGTGTTCTTAGATTCAAGCCAATAATTTAGCCTAACAATTCGCTACAGCAACAGCTCCAAACTCAAATTGGATTAGAACGAGTTTACCCTAACGTAGATTCAGACATGGCTGCACAGATTCCTTGTTGTTCAAATGATACATTACAGTCCCATGTGCTACTGAAGCATTTTCTCCTACTCTCCAATTCATTAATCCCTTGTTTTAAACAAACGACATCCATATAGCAAAGTAGCAGGGGAATTTCGATATTTATTGATATGTCACAGTGTGAAATAGGCTAGGACTGCCATCTTAAAATGTGTGTCAGTCTAAATAATTAATGGTCATTGTCATCCAAATTGTTTTGGATCCTGACTGTGGATGTAGAGAGTAGAAAGGACAAACTTCAAGATTTTATTGAAGCTATTTAACAAAGAATATACACCAGTCTGAAAGCCACTGTTTGCAGTATGTGAAATCACACTCACACAATTAAAAACTAAACAATGAGTGAGTGCTTTCCTGTCCTCTATAAAATCAGCCTTTATCAGTTGGTGTAAAATTGAAATGGCTACCATCTTTACAAAACAAAGACATTTCATTACATTCCAGCTTGAAATTTGTTTAACATTCATTTTACATTGCAGCACAGATTAGAGGCAATTGTTCTGGTAATAATTATTATAGGGAGTTTCTGCTGCTCTAGACAGCTCACGAATAATGCTGAAAAATTAGTCCATCCTGGATTCAAACACAAGATGACAAAATTACAAAGTGAACACTTCTACAAAACATATATAACAAGGCTTTTCTTCATTCATCACAGCCTGGCTCCTGCCAGGGTCTGCACACCCCTGATCTGATTAAATAAAAATGTCATGCCTAAGTTTCTTCAAAAATGTTTTTCATCAGTGTTTGATTAATATTTGCTGCTCTGCGACTGCAAGCATCACGGCTCTAACTCTCTGTCTTCTCCATTGTGAACTGATGTGAACTCCTGTTTTAAAAGTTTATACCAGGCTTCAATTAGCCTGATTTAAAATCGGCGTTGCGGAGGAGCCAAACCCTGGATTCGTTCACAAGGTTTGCTCAACTGAGGGTTCTTATATAAAACCCTGCTCTTTGCGGCCTCCTGTGTGCAGTTGCAGACTAGTTTATGATGAGCAAAACAGACATCTCCGAGAAAAATAAATAGTTGAACTGTCCCTTTTGCAAAATCCCTGCCGACAGGGTTACTCTGATTTTTTTCTCTCTCCACTGTCATTGTGGCCTAACCGCTATGATGAGTTGTTATCAGAAACACCATAAATTTGTTCAGCAGCTGCCACGAAGCCTCACTGCCTACAGCTCTTATTTATTTATCTGTCGCGTCTCCAATTCTCCGAGGGCCAAAGAGGAGGAGCTTTAATGCCACAGACCCTCAGTGCTCCCTTAGTGGGCAGGCTTAGGCCTGGGCTTTCTCAGCGTGTGATCATTGGTGGGGGGGAAAGTAGAAATGACTAGAGTAAAGGTTGGGCAGGGTTTAGAGGGAGATGATCCTGAAGGAGCAAATGAAATGAGTACAAAGAGAGGAAGAAATAGATATATAGGGATAGGAAAACAAGAGGCAAGAGATAAGAGTGAGGAAGAGGAGGAGTTGAGGGAATTCTGAAGAGCTGAGGCGTCAAACCAGCAGGCTGTTTCAGCGGAAGGAGACATGGCCTAGATTCTTCTCTAGGATTCAACTAAGCCGGTGTCATCCACAAAGTGTCATTATACACCATGTGACCATTCAGCCCTGTTTGTGTGTTTGTCTGTGGGGTGGGGGGGTGCAGGGACAGCACACATAGAAAATTTCACACATACAGTACACCATTGTAGTCTTCACATTATGTCTCTAACATATACGTGAGTGCACATCCCCCAAAGGAGAACCACTTGTTGTGATACAGCATCAGCTAAGATGTGCAGCACCCCCAAAGCTTTTGGCTTTGAACGTAAGATATGGCCTAACGAGTCATCAAACCCAAGCTCACAATTTGGTATACCAACTACTAGGTCCTGCAGAATATGCCCCATATTGCTTTGGATATTTAGATTACCAAAAGCTAATTCAAATACATGTTTTGCTATGTTCTTTGGACCAACTGTAACTCTGCATTTGGTACCATTTCTATTTGAAATGTAGACCCTGAGTCCTTGTATCAACAGGTCAGGCAGTTTTATTTTTAGGGTTGCTTGAGTCATCAGTCCTGCAAAATGAACATGTAGAAAGCAAGTGGTGTACCAATCCCGGCGCCACAGGTGGCCACTAAGCTTGTTCTCCAGATTGGGCCTTTAAATCTATCCCAGCAATTTGATTTCTGCAGGTCTCACCAGGAAACTGAAAGAAAGACAACCATTTGTTTTCATGGCTTGACAGTTAGCGATGAATGAAACTGATCCAATCCCCCTGAACCTCTTCCTTCTTCCTTTTGCTCTGTCTTCTTCTGCTGACTTGAGACAGACAAATAAACACGCCTACACCTGTGAAGAATCCAGAGTATATCCGCATCGCTCTGTAATAGATTGAGTATGTGAATCTGTGTGTGTACACATGTCAGTGCGTGTGTTTGTGTGTGTGTGTGTGTGTGTGTGTGTGTTTGTGCATGTGCAGGGCCCAGATTAAGCTGTCACACAGGCTGTGAGTGGTCCCAGACAGGCTGATCAATGTGGGGCCAGCTTGCAGATAATGAAGTGGTTAGGTCTCCCCTGATGCCTTTAATTGAACAAGTGTTGCTGGCTCGGTCCATCTGGACAGAAGGCATTCTGGGAATTGGGTGTTTTCATGTGGACCGTGGTCTGAATGGCTGGTAAGGAAGAGTAACTTTGGAGCCGTGTGACCCTGTGAGTAGCTCAGGAGACAGCAAAGTGGTAACATGTGGGAGGACAAACTAGCAACATCAATCTTTCAGCTTAATGTGCAGACTCTGTACTGTACTGTAAATGTAAGCCTGTTTGTTCATGAGTGTGTGCTCCTTCTCAAAGGACTTATTTTGTGCACTGTGATACTATCATTCCACTCCTTAATTTATAATTTCTCAGTTCAGTGAGGCTTTCCTCACAACTCCCCCACTTTGTGCTTGTGTTGGATTATCTCACATGGGCAGAGAGAGAGAGAGAGACGGG
>NTHP01000311.1:778304-796665 GCA_003416845.1 Oplegnathus fasciatus | reverse complement strand
AAAAAAAAAAAACTTTTGTCACCTCCAGGACAACACCAAAATAGAATAAACTTATCAACGAAGAACCTGGCATGCTGTCATTTGACCGTACTCATGAAATGGCATAATAACCGATGTCTACTTTACACTGTGCTCACACATGGACTCAACAGAGGGATTATGACTGCGCTGAGCTGTGTTATGCTCAATTCCGGAGTCACCCTGTAAACCTTCGATTTTTATGAGCTAGACCCCATTTCAGCAGGGCAGCACCACATTAAAGAGAATGTGGATCCACAAATGAGGTCAGCAGAGCGTGCTGTTACATTAAGGACATAGGGATCATAGTGTTTGACTCCTACCTATTACAAATGGCACGCAAAGATTAGCATATTGAAATTGGGACTGATTATTAGAACTGGTAGATCAGGACAGGGTCACATTGATACTGTAACACACACTCAGTTTATTAGGTACACCTAGCTAAAACTAATGCAGTCTGATACAACAGGCATGTAATACACCCTACCGTCATTATAATGTTCAGTTTTTGTTGAAACTGTTTCAGAGACGTGTTGATTTAACTGTATGGTCATTTTGGAGGATGTGGTGTATATTGCATTTTCCAGCGAGGTGTTTGTTATTTAGCCTACCCTCACTGATATAAGGCGGACAAAATAATATAAACACCTGTCAGTGTAGTGCAATACATTTCAACAGCACCACAAACTGCAAATGAATTGACCATACAATTGAATCAACGCCTCTCTAAAACAGCTTCAACAAAAACTGAGTATTATAACCTTCATAGAGGTAGGATTTATTGAACTGACTGTGTATTGTGTTAGACTGCATTAGTTTTAGCTAGGTGTAACTATGGGTGTATGTAGCATTTAGTCATGTCCTGATCAAGTTTTTTTGGCCCTGATCTGTGTCCTTTAATACACACGAGTCCGATCCGATACTTATATTCACATATCAGCCAAAGGCAGACAATTTTGAATAAGTATGTATATGGCACATTGAAATAACAGGTGTCACCTTCTGATTTTGGCACACCTTATTTTTCACAAGCTAATTAATCCAAATACTGAAAGTCCTGGTTCAAAACTATTAAATTGATATGAGAATGAAGGTTTATCTGGGATACTCCGACTGCTGAAATTGACGTGAGGGGATCAGCCAGAGAGACGATGTATCACCCTGTTGTTGTCACAGAAGAACTCACACTCGTTATTATACAGCAGTTACAGAGTGGAGATTCTTCCCTCACACCGGCTCGCAGAGAGCACACAAACCCGACAACAACTTTGCTTAATTTGGTTGCTCTGGTATGTTTTTCCTTAAGTTGATCTGCGTAGGATGTTAAATTATTTTAGTCATTTTAATGGGTGAAATTCAAGCCAAGGTCAAATGCTCCCAAATCACTCAGCTCTACTGGTCGTTCTGTACTTGTAACCCCCAAAAGGAACCATTGCCAAGTCAGTGCTCTTTTTCCAGTAATTTGCTAAAAACTTGCTAATAGTGCAAAACTTAATGAAGAGGAGTCACCTCTAACCTTTCTAATAAAAAGTAAATGGTATTTTAAAGACTTATACACATTTCATACAATTTATTTGACAAAATCATGCCCCCACAACACAATTCGGCATTTTCCTTTTGCTCTTTCCCCTTATTCTCTCATACTTCTGTCATTGCCTGCCACTGTTTAGTGGGCACTATGACAGCACTGACTGATGCAGGTCCAACCAACACATGACAGGCAGACACATGCCCACTCTGGTCCTCTCGCCCTTCAGGCCTTCATCTTGCCAACCTGTTTTCATTTCCAGCAGCCAGGCAGGTGGATAAAATGAATGATCACAATTGAGGGTTTTTTTTCCCCTTTTTCAGTGTTTGGACTGGTGGTTGGTTAAAAACATACTCCCCACACCAGCCCTTGAAGCCAAGTCATGGAAAACGTACCTTCGGCATCGACATCTCTTTCAATTGGTAGACAAAGAACCACAAAGTGAAGTTCAGAGTCAAACAAACAAGTCATGCTATGCTTCTTCATGCTACTGTGCATCAGCAAACAATAAATTTGTGTTTGGATCGAAATCCCCAATGCTCCAAACCCTCTGCACACAAGCTCAGGGGAAGGGAAAGATATTTGAACTCAAGGAAATCCCAGGGGTTTGATTGCAGCAACACAAACAATCTTGCCTACTTGGGAATTTGAGTTGATCTCGCACACATTTTTTAGGTGTTTTTAGGTGTGGTGTTTTAGCACCACGTTCACACTCACAGGAGAGATTAAAAGTGGGTTTAGAGACTCATTTAAAATTGGCTTTATCTCATCTCACTGCCTCCCCAACATGACTTTAGAGAGAGATGTAAAGATTGAGATCACTGTTCAGTGTATATTGTATATTGAAACAAATAATTTTTAAAAAATGACATAATATACATTAAAAACTAGAATACAGGTCATGTGTGGTGGATATAACCCATCTGAAACACGGCCATCCTTTTGAACTTTACAGCCATTTTCACAGATTTGCTACTCTCTGTTGAGCAGCATCGGTAAAAGTAAGAGCACTTTCTATGCGCCGTGCAGCCTGTCTTGCTCCAGCAGGGGGGAAGGAAAAAAAGAGGGTAAAAAACAACAAGGCGACAGGTTGAGTTTTAATGCCGAGGCAAAAATGTCTGCTGTCCTGTCTGTGTGCATCACAGGTATATGCTGGTGGGAGCTATTGCTCTAATTAATTAGACTGGAACTAGTGGCTACAAGTCCTGGTTTCTCAGGACCATTCAGCTATTATTTCACTAAATTCATATTGACCCTCGTTCCCTGTAGCATCGATCCCAGTTTTAAAAGGAACAGGAAGGACTCTTTGTGCTCCACTTAAAGGTGGTGTGCCATTTTGTTGCCATCGCCACATAGCTGTCCTTCCATTTCACTTGACACTGGGTAATCTCTGTAATTTCTCTTGGCAGTTTCCTCTTAGATCTTTATATTTTTATTTATATCATAGTCATGTTTGCTATAAAGTAAAGGCAACTGTTGGCCATTAACAGAGCAGGAAACCTGACATTAACAGAAATAAATTGGGATTTTTACACAAGTGTATCAGAAGGTAGCAGACAGCCACACTAGCCATTAGTCCACTAAGCAATCCCAAAGACCCTGAAGAGACCAATTTACCTGCTATTTACTGCCACAACAATCTTAATGGGAGACAGAGGACACTCAGAATGGCATATCGTGTTGTTGCTATTTCCCTGCTTAATTATTGTCACCATTTGGGGGCCCCAGTAGGGCTGTCCTTCTGCCCCTGTTTTTTCAGACTTCACCCTATAATAACCCTGTGTTATTAGTAGCCATTAGTGTTCTCCATAGTGAACTGTACTCTTCATATCCACAGCTGCTAAACTCCTATCAGGACTACCTTCCCTAGGCAGTAGAGATTAACACATCTAAGGAGCTGAATCTCCAAAGTAACAGGTGCACTGTTTATCCCACTCATACAGCAAGTCTAATAGATGTGACTCAACTCTTCCTCTCTCATGGAAAATAACTGAATGTTGTGAAATGTAAGACGCAGCTCAGTTCTGCAGCAGAGACGCTCTATAGAAACCGCAACATATTGATGAGCAGTTTTCTTTTCCTACATCACAGCAGTTGCTGTGTGTCCTTTGAAATGTCTACTTGTGAGCGAAGCACCTTGTTTGTACTGATTTCTCTCATTGCGGGCTGTTGTGGGTGAAAGGAACACACAGATAACAAGCATACATGATGATAAAGCATACATTTAGATGCCACAGTCTTATTGTAGTCATTCAACTGCAACCGGCAGAGCGCATAAATTATGCTTGGGCCAGGGCTTGCAGGGCCATTAGCCTCTCTCTCTCTGTCAGTGATGAGATTTGCTCCTGAATTGGAGCTGTTTCACACTGTGTTCTGACTTTCAGACATCAAAAAAAGAGAGCTCTGTGCTGCCCCCATTAAATGTGCAGCTGCATTTATATGACCTGAGCTGCCGAACCCTCAAAAAGAAAGTCCCTCTTTTGAATTATGAACCAGACAGGTGTGTGTGTGTGTGTGTGTGTGTGTGCGTGTGGGAGAGGGATTGTATCATTATCAAAATGGTTTTTTTTATGAGACTTTCTGATAGACGGTGCTTGGTTTTGGTTTATTTTGATTTATGCTCTCATATGCTGTCCTGGCAAAATAAACACATAAACATGCAAATATGTAATCCAACATGTGTTTGCATGGGATTTGCTCGAGCACACACACAGATGTGACTGTATACAACAAAGCTGTTATACCTTCTAGATGCTTGCAGTGGCATGTTATTTGCTTACAGCATTTAAAGCAGTTTTTTCAAGATAGGATGAAATTCTCTTACGGGAGTGATCTGCTGCTTGCAGTTGCCCTGCAACTCCCACCCCAGGAGAAAGAACCATGTGGTTCAATACAGCTAGAAATGATTACTATAATGGATTATAATGGGGTCATTAGAATATGTATGCATATGTTGTCCGTGTGTGTAAAAGGAAGACAAGAGACAAAAAGACAGTGAGCTAGGGAGTTACCATAAAAGGTTGTGTGGAGATGGCAGGGTGGGATTTGGTTCACTTAAAGTGAAAAGACACCGAGTCAGAACTATATTGCACCCACATTATCCTGCAGACCAAATATCAAATATACCAACTCACTATTATGTTGCAAATATAACATGTTGTACCTCTTAAATCCACGTCAAGACAGCGTGAGCAGCGAAGCTACAGAGTCACCTATGGCAAAGTAATTATAGACTCTGTATGAGGTTATTATTGATTAGCTGATAGTCCTGTATGTGGGTGTGCCCCAGCTTTGGATAACAGATTAGCTGGAATCTAGATTAGAATCAGACTCTTGACTTGCTGCACGCATTCTTTGACTTTGTGCCTTTGCATGTGTATGAACATGTATCCAAAAAACGATAACGTCTCTCCTCTGCCTAGATATAAACCTTTAGCTATGACACATCACTCATGACACCTGGGCATATATGAGTAACTTGTATGCTAAAACTGTGAGCATGAGATGTGGGATAAAAAAAAAATCTTTTACCTGTACAGCCCACACAATTTTTTCATATTATTGTAGCAAAATTCAGTATAAATAATAATAAATGCCTATTCTTGCATGTGCAAACCTTGTTGTCTAATTCACTGTTTTAATGTGAGAAAATGGGTGGGTCTGGATGCAACCAGACTTGTACTGGTAGATAACAAGTGAGCAAATATATAGTCGTTATTGTTATTATTGTTATTAAGGAATAAGGTAATGAACAGGTGCAGTCTGTAACATATGAGAAATTATTTAAAACAGCCATTAAAGTGTTGGCTGGATTAGATCGCTCAGCCAATCAGAACTGAGTATCTGTTTGGGCTGTGGTTTAAATAAAGATGTATGGCTCTTTCACAGCAGATGTAGACTGTCACTTGCGGAAGTAGCTCATACAGTAGATGCCCTGTCACAGGATTGTCATCTGCAGTGTCTCATATACATTCCAATAGGTGTTTATCGCTCCAACCAGGCAGCCCTGATCCCCAAGTGCAGTAAACAGTGGAGGAGGTTGACGTCAGAGAGAGGGGGAAGCCGTAAGAAGATGAGAGTCGTTTGAGGTTCAAGAGGGAGACAGCCGAGTACAAGGAATCACAACTCGGCTTCCCTGCTTATTCATCCAGAGCTCTGTATGGAAACCCCATTGGTGTTTTTAATAAAAAGAGGCATCACTCAAAACTAGGCCCTGACACATCCTGCCTCCTTTCTACGTGTTCAGTTTTTTTTTGTTGTTTTTTTTTTGGTCCCTACTTGCACTATTTCCTCTGTCCTCCCGCATCTCTGCCTTCCCTCTCTCTCTACATGAAATGACATCAGACACCTAATAAATATTTCATGACACTTATTTGCCCCTGTGCAAATAATGGATGCTATAAAAATCATAAATACATCTCTCTTCATCCTGGAGTGGTGTGTGTGTGTGTGTGTGTGTGAGGTACCTACAATATAGTCATTCCAAGGAGTAGAAACTTATACTCCTGCCAGAGATTCATGCATGGAGCAGCACAGGTCAGTGGCTTCATATCGAGTCAAGACTTGAGTACACTGATCCATGTATTCTGGGTGTCTTTGTTTCTTTTCCTCACTTTGTTTGTCCTAAATTTTTCCATCCGCATACACACTGAATACAATCCCACCGAATCTCAAACTCTCTCTCTCTCTGTCCTATTTCTATTATCACAACCCTGACTGGGTGGCTTCAAACTGACTACATAAGAAATGAATTGGTTGATATGCACAGTGACAGAAATCCAATACAGCTCATACAGACTGGCAACACTTTACTTGGGGTGTAGCTGGAGGATCCGTAATGCACTATAATAAAATATGACGTGTAGTAAAATACACCATGAATCTGGTGTAAGTCTTATAAGAGCTTATTAGTGGCTACACTGTTGTGTCGCAATAATATGACGAATTCACATCCTAGATGTTTTTTATTGTTTATGTTGTATTGCTCACTGTGTCATGGTCTTACCTTAATATTCTAATAAACATATGATGAACTTAAAATGTCCATATGCAAGATTTACAAAGCTCCACAAACGCAAACCAAGCTTTAAATAGCATTTTTATTGATTACTATAACTTGCAGCAAACTGTATAAGCATTCAGTTGCACTCTACTTAATTTTCAATATGTTGCTTTTCTGCGGCCCCAAGGCAATTTTTGTTCCTTGTATTTTTGCACTAAATCATGGAAGCATAGCCCTGGCTCAAAAATAAATGTCAATTTACTTGCCCGACTTTTATCTAGAAGGGGAAGGAATCATCTTGATTAATTTCTTTTATGTTTAGGTATTCGGTGCAGCCGTTCTGCTCATCAAATATCCAGGAAATTGGGCTTGGATGTGAGTCATCAGAAAATGAAGCATCCAGGGGTTTTAGTTCCCAAATTAGCTGGGCTTTATTCAAGGGTGACGCTGGCCAACTTGAAGTTTTCCTTTTTGCTTTGTTTCCCTTTATCTTATGGAAGGCAAAGCAGAGATCCAGACAATTATTATGAATTACTTAGGCAAGATCCTTATTTAAACATGCTTTTAGCTTTCATCCCTTGTTCTTCAGTTTGACAGCAGCTCACTTTGAGTGTGCTATTCTGTTGTTTTATTGTCTCCGTGCATTTCAGTGAACTTTGATTTGCTCTAAAGGAAGAAGTGGTTTCTCAAGATTACCCCAGCTGCAGTGAAGTGTGTGGTGTAATAGCAAATCAGAACTCAGAGGCTATAATAGGCCATTAAGAGGCGTTTAAAATGTTCTGGCTTTGTGTCTTCAGTGGCACCGGATGGATGACTAAGTCTCAGACAACTTTTGTAAGGACTGATGTTTGGATGTTGCTAGTTTAGTCCACTCTGACGCAGGGACAAATAAAGACATGCACTTCAGTAACTGGGTTGCTCATAGAATCCAGCTTATGCAAGTAATCAAAGAACACATTCACATGCGCTGTAGTAACCTGGTTACTGTAAATCTGCGTATACATGCAGCAGGTCAGTATTCAGATTTCTCCCCAAACCCCAACCTTATTTTGGAAACATGACTTTCTTATTTTAACTGTATTAGTAATAGAGGATGCTGTATTGGTCCTGAGGTCCTGACACTTTTGGCTGTTGGAGCAGGCAGACGGAGCACAGCTTTTCCCCACAGCACGAAAGTGCCAGAATTGAACAAACAGTCAAATGTTCAGTGATAGAAGCCAACTTATTTAGATGTCTAGAGGCTACTCTGTGTAAGTTTCAGTTTGAGTCGCATCACTACATATAATGATCTCTCCTTTCATCCTCCCACTCCACTGTTAGCTTCCCTGTGTGAGGTCTTTGTCATCCACATGCGTACATGGAAACAGCCGTCTGGAAACGCGGTTACCCATATACATGGCCATGAAATCTTCATTCTCCAGGAGAAGCCTATTTTAGGAAATCTGTCTAATCTCTAATTCTCTAATCCCCCCACCCCAATCACGGGAAATGGGTTTACCGTTTACATGATGTTTGAGAAATCAGCTTACTAGAGAAAGCCGACTGTAACTCTGTTGCTTGAGTGTATGTAAAAGCACCGATTCTACTGATTGTTGCACGTGTGGATTGAAAGTGTGCAATGCGATAATGTAACTTTGACCAAAAAAAAGGACTTTATGATTGTGTGAATATGCATATGTTTTATCAAGTGAAATGTCGTCAGATATATTACCTTTGAAACAAACTTTTCCAAGAAATTGGCACTTGAGGACTATTACAGCGTTTATTGCAAGTGTCTCTCTATTGCCTCTTCTCACAGTGCCCAATCAATAGCTAATGGACACTAATACAAAGAACAGAGCAAATCTCACACACCATGAGTGCCCAATCAGCCAGTGCTTTTCAAATAAAATCCACTTCATTCGTTGCTGATGGAGGCCTGTGGCCTGATTAAGGCAATTATTACCCCATGTTACCCCTTACCTCACCATATGTATGTTCAACCCTCTTAGACTGCTGTAGTATGTCCAAAGTCATCAAAATCATATGTGCACAAACCCATAGATCAGAATCAAATTATGAAGAACAAAGTCTCCTGAAAGCCTACACATTTTAATTTGATTTAAAAGATGTGATTATTCATGTGGCTGCAATCAGCCCACACTTGGGCTTTGAATAGAGAAATCACCTCCTTGGCAAATGAATTCATGTTTTCTCTATTGTGTCTTTAAAGCATTTATTGTCGAAGTGGCTTCCTCTAATGTTTCCAAGTCTGAAAGGGTTAGAGACACCCACGGTGTCTGTACCACTTCTGATTGACTCCTATTTTCCAAACCGACACATGCAGTGCCGTATCTTTTTGATTGCTAGGCAAACGCAGAAACTCATCCATATTCTTATGGTTATTCAACAGCTTTTTTTTCAATTTCATTAATGACACACCGTATACAATGAGGCCAGACATTTTCCTGGATGTACCCACACATCGCAGCCTTGACATTTAACCCAATTGTCTTTGATTATCTAGTGGAAAATCTTACAGCATTGAGAGAAAGAAGAATAGAACAGGGAAGACAATGCTGGAGAGGCTTCTTCCACAGAGACACAGGTGAGGACTCTCCTTAACCGCTCACTATGAAGGCCATAGAGACAGAAAAGAAGATGAGCTTTGATGGGAGAGGTGGTATTTGGCTTGCAGGGTGAGCTGCTACCCACAGCAGGGTAATAACACCCCCTCGCCTTGACAAAGATCAGGCCAACTTGGCAATCTGACACACCGGGCCACTGTGAGGTCCTTACCGTGGGATTTATTCTGCCTTCGCTGTATAAACAGTTTCTTATCTTATCGCTTCCCTGTTGTCTGCAGGCCTGCCCTGACAGCATGTAGCTTGAGAAGAACCATCATTAGGGAAAACTATGCTATGTTCACACAGCAGCCAAAAGTGTCCCACCACTGATTTTGTTTTCCTCCCCCGTGTGTCACAGATGGGATGTTTGAGAATCAGTGTGAAGAGCAAAAGGCTGGACCACAAGGATGCAGTTTGGGCACAAAATAAAAAACAAAGCCATGCAGTGCACTTGATGCCCTGAGCACTTCTTTATGAAACTAATAAATCTCTCAGATAGATGAACAAAAAAACAATAATTTTGATTAACAAACAGCAATAATTTTGGTATCCATTTCAGCTCAGTGAGCCAGTAAACAGTCCAGCTGCATGAGCTGTATGTCTTTTTGGATATTTCTGGCAGTTTTGAACCGAATTTTAGAATTGAAAGCCCTACAGTGTGAAAGTACCCTCTGAGCTGTAGCACCCAGTGGAGAAACAGAATTGAGATGCTGCTTTACTGTATCATATGAGTGTGTGCTTGTGTGTGTGTGTGCAGTTGCTACCGTGTGATTGCACGTACATGCTCACACACGGGTCTGTGTTTAAAGCGGGCGGAGATAAGGACAATCAGCTCAAGTGTGTTGTGGCTTTAAAAATATTCCACGGTGAAATTAGAAGATAATCATCATCACTACCATTTGATATTATCGGCCATGATGTGCCTCAGCATCCCAAAACGATGGAATAGAAAAATATTTTGCAGGGAACTGCTACGGCGAAACCGTCTTACCTGTGAGAATATTTTGCATCGCAGGTACAACTCCCTGTTTGTGTGAACAGATGGTAGGGTAGTCACGTGCACGCTTGCACACACACACACACACACACACACATATGAATACACCAGAGACTGAGAGAGATTGTAATGGAACTGTCCATCAAGTCAAATCAGTGACAAACATTGAATGTTTCAATCTATTCCAGCAGCAGATGGGAGACAGAGGTGTTTCAAGAGGTCACAATAACGGCAATGAAATGTGTTCAAAATATAGATTCTCAACAAATGGATATTTCAGGCCAGTCTTTTAGTCTTTTCAGTGCTTCCAAAAGCAATTATAACAGTTATTTTACTCAAATTTCTTGATAGAATAGACATTTGAATCAGCCAAGCTGAAAACTGCAACTGGACAATAATGTTTTCTTACAATGTGTTTGCTGCTGATTTGATTCCTCACTGAATCCTTCTTAAACCAGAAATGTAAAATTGTGAGGCAAATTCTTTTTGGATGGAATGAAATGGCTCACAGTAAGATACGGCAGTTAAAAATGCTGCGGCATCCCTTTAGGCACCTGTTTGGTGTTCAGTGTTTGCATATTATTTGTGTGTGCATGTACTGCATAAGAGTGTGTGTTGGTCTGTGCCCATGCACCTGCATGTGGAAGGCAAAAGGGTTATAAATCATCGTCTCTGTGTGCGAGCATATGTTTGTGTTTTTCTTGCCTTCTCGGCCTGTTATGAGACGCTGCCCGTCCTGACAGTTGGAATGGATGGCAGTCATTATTTATGATACCGTCCACTCGTTACCACGTGGGCTGTCAGCTGCCACAGGATGGTAATCGCACAAATACCATTCGGATAGAACCTGGTAGATAAGTATCTGTGGTAAATAACTGCACGGTGTGCTCTGCTCCTTGTGTGTGTGTGTATGTGTGTCACAGAAGGTAAGATAAAGTGAGATAAAGACAGGGGCGTGGATGGAGTCTCCTCCACTCTGATCACATGCATGTACCAGATTAGATTTCCAATTTAAATCTGAGAAGGCTTTCAAGCCGCTAGGGTTAGTTTCAGTGTCGCATCACCGTCATCAACTTTGCCAGCACGCTGTGAGGTTTGTGGGAATACGGCCCTACACTGCATACACTGTAAGCGAATGTAACCAGATTATGGGTCACACGCCACAAATCAGTACATCATAACATTTCAGCGAATGGCACAGCAAGGTACACGTTTTACACATCAGCCCAAAGCCACAACAGGTGTGAAAAATATGCGCAGGTAACAAATATATAACTGCCAAATCACAGTTAGTTTGGGAAAAATCACCTGTTGCTGAGCTTCGCAAAATGCCAACAATGGCGCCACCGTGGTCCTGCACTTGAAACTTCATCATTCACATGTCAAAAGCGCCACTCAGGCAAGAGCAGTATTTCGTATTTTGGAAGTTTTCTTCCTCTACGAAAAACATTTTTGCTGTTTGTAGATGTATTTAGCTACAATTTCACTGTTTTGATTTGTCTGTAGCTTTAAATTGGTGTTTTAGCCAGGTTTTACATTGAATTGACCTTATTTAAGACATTACCACTCTGTGCTCTGTACACTCATAACATTATTATTATAAAATGTTCTACTGTATGACCTCCTTCACGTCATCTCTCGGATTCAGACATTTTACATTATGTCTGAAAACACATCCCGCTTTCCCACATTTCATTTGCATAATTACAACCTGAGAAACTATCTGCTGTCAGTAATGTTTTTTTGAGCAGATGTTTTGAACGTGAGCACTAAAAATCCTCCAACACTTCCTTGTCACAACAGCATATTTAGGCACATTTTTAGTGTGCTACGTGCCATACACCAGATAAAGCACTGTGTATGTGTGTGTGTGTGTGTATGCGGGTTGTGCCGCAGGAAGAACGAGGTATAACAGAGGAGATAACGCAACCCCACTGAGGTAATGGGGTGGTTTGTTGGGCTTCAAACCCACACCACTCGCCACTTTCTCTTTGTGTATTCCTCTCTCTTTGTCTCCCCCCTTCCCCTCATGGTGTCATTTTTCAGGGCTGTGTGACGCCTAGAATGACAACTAGGGGCTCTTTGGAGTGTATGTTGGCAGAGTGGCCTGGCTGAAGGAGATAAGGAGAGGAGGCCGCACATATGCACACACACACACGCCCACACACACATGCACATTGTCCATGTTTAAAAAAAGGACATGGAGACCTCCATATACAAAATCCAAAGGAAGTCCTGGTATCATTCTACAGTAGAAATGTTTTTGTAATTTGTGTTCGTGAAAACATTTTCATTGCAGCACCAGCATGGCTCCTGTTTACATGATTTTCAGATTCTCCTAAAGGATCTGAGGAGTATTTTAACAATTAGTTTGAATTTTAGCACTTGTGCATGAGCTACATCACAAACATACGCACCCACACACCTGTTGCATTGCAGTACTCCGATACTGTGTGAAAACACTAAAAGCATTTCAACAAGAGTGCTCCCCGTAAGCACAGATGCTCATTAATATGTATAACCCTACCCAGTAACTCAGGGTGATACACTCACACACATTTACGCATATTCTCCGCCGCACCAGCGTAGAGCCCCAGCCCCAGCTTGCCGCCCTGCCTCGAGGATGGCAGTGGCAGATGGCGCCTGTTCAGAAGAGCCGGGTACCCAGATCTGTTGGTTGGAGCCCCGAGAGGCACCGTTGATCATAGAAATGAAGTGGAGATGACACTGATCACTCTTTCGCCTCCTCCCCCGAGCTCCCCTCTCTTTCAGTAAATGCAGAGGAGTCGAGAGATACTTAAGGTGCAAAAAGGGTAAGGAGAGCGGAGGCAATATGGGAGGTGAATGCGAACAAACAAGATTGTTTACATGGAGGCAGCATCTGGGAAAACTGGGATGCAGACAAGGCAGTGCTACCACCTTTTTAACTAAAAGCAACACGCACAAAACGGTTGAATTGTCAGTGATAAGCCTGAGCAAAAAGAAAAAAAAAAGAAAAGAAAACACCTCTTGATTGATTTTGGTATTTCTGAGGCAGCTCTAATTATATGCTTTTGTTACTGACACTGATGAAATACTCAGAAACAGTTATTGATTTGGCTACCTGACTCTTTTCCAAGGCAGATCCATTCTACTACAGCTGGTATCAATCTTTATCCCAGTTTCAGGTGCCTTATTTAGCCGAGCAATTAGTTTTAATTAGAGGACCTTATATGGAAATTGATTGATCTGGATCACTGTAATATGAGCTATTTCTGAGACGCTGCCTCCTTTTTAGTGAAATGAATTTTGCGTATCGAATTTCTCCTTTAAATTAAACACCGTATCAGTCCTGATATTGTATTTTGGGTGCTTGTTATCGCAACCTGTAAATAAGACATTCGTTTAGACACGTTGCAGTCCACGCAAACCTTTTCCAAAGTTGTCTGTATTTTTACTGTCAGTTTTGTTGGCTCGGCTGCTTGGCCAGCAGGTACATGCACACGGGCCACACACTCACGCCACACGCAGACCTTCCTAAAGAGCCCCACTAGAGAGGCATTCATGGCCAAAGGAGTGTATCCCATTGAGAAAACTGCTTCCTTTTTCAATTTTCCCTTCCCCCCTGGTCAGATAAAGCTCTTTTCTTTCGTATAAGGCACACTGGATAATTGCATATAATTGGATTTAGCAGTTCAGTGACCTTGTGGCCAGTTTGTTGGACTTGACAGTAGATATAGCCTGAGAGAGAGAGAGAGAGAGAGCGATCATCTTCGCTAATATGTGTGTAGATACTGTATATACTGATGATCCAGGCAAGTCATGTCAGCCCGATCCCTGGCGACCTGATGTCAGATACTCAACAGTGGTCTTTAGCTAGTCCTGACACAGTAGTGTACATGCTCTGACTATTTAACACATGCTAATGTTATCACTCCTGTGGATCACTGGAATCAATCTTTTTATAGTGTCACATAATAAGAAGTTCTTATAAGCAGAGGAGAGCAGTGGAGGGTCGCAGGGGATTTGAGTTCTTTGTGCCTCGAGCCCGCACATTAGCATTCATAGAGTATCAAGGGTTAGAGCGTTAATCCTCGGGAAGCTTGTTTTTTCTGATTTCTGCGATATCTTTGGTGCTAACCAGTCATGGCTTTGGTGTTTTTGCACGGCACTGCACAGAGACTACTTATATCAAAGAGTGGAGCTGGTACTGTGGCATCTCCGTTTACGCCGTTCTTTTCCATCTATTCATGGCACTCTTTTACTTTTTCTGTTTCAGTCACAAGAAATAAGACTGAATCACTTCCTGCCAAATGATATATTTACTCTAGTAAGACCCAGCAGACTCTGGAAACTGCACACTGGACTTTTTAGGAGAAAGTCCGACATTATTTTTTTTAAGCCAGGGTCCAATACAAGCCTAAGAACTGATGAAAAATCCATTGGAAGCAGCTTCCTCCATAAGTGTCTTTGCCTGCCCAGCCAAATATCTGGTGACTCAAGCAGCACCAAACCCCTCTGATCTACCGCCAGATCCTTTTGTGGAGGTGGAGGAGGGCGGGATCACAGATCAGGGAGGTTGGGCTGCCCACCTACTGAATGCAAGTAAAAATATTGCTTTGTGTCAAGCAACCTGCAGCTCCATGCTTCCCTTTCTCCTTTTTTTTTTTGAGAGAGAAAAAAAAATGCAAAGGATGCAAAAATAGCCCAGAGAACAGATTGAGTGGTTTTCTTAAAGAGCTGTCATGGGGCTCGAAACAGCACGGCGGATCCGAGGATGAAGTCGTGACAGATGGGATCAGCGGAGCCTAGCATAACAGCCCTATCTGATTTAGCAATCTTACACTATATGAGCGCTAGCCAAACCGACAGTGGTGGTGAGGGTTTTGGCGGCAGTGGCGATGAAAATATTTACTCTGCGTATGGTATCAAAGTCCCAAGGGCATTGACAAAAGTACACTTTTGCATATGCATACACACATCAGGTGTGACAGTGAGATAACATGGACTTCTTACACCTGGGGCTTGTGTTGGTCTCCAGAGAGCTCCTTGGGCTAACAGGCTAGTCCAATCTGTTTCTCTAGTTATTTTAGATAGCCAGGTGTCAGAGAAATGGATATTATTAATGCATTTCCGCTGTGTTTTACTACATTTGATGAACCAAAATACATATAGCATACTCTACATGTACTGTTGGTTCCCTTGAGTTTGATTTTGTATAACTCGTTTCCACTTGCTTGTTTTATATGATAGTAATGTAATAAAATGCTAATTAATGCAGGTCTGTGTCCGTTCCACTCGTCTGCACTTCATCAGTGTTGTTATGTATGCTGATGAATGCTTACAGTTAAACAATACAGCCTTGGGAATGTGGACTTAATGGGCTACAGGATTCCTGACTATATAAAAAGGATTTACCTCTAAAAGGCAATTTCGCTGCACCGGGAAGATTTATGAAAGAGTTAGGTTTATCCCGTTGCCCTATACCTGCAATGTCTGCCGAGTTTACCTCTGTGGGCAATGAACCAGGAAACAATATTTTTGTGAACATCACTGCTGATTCAAATGCACCCTTCATATAATTATAGCTGAATTCTCTTATTCTGTTTTGTAACGTTTTTCAAATGCAAATCCCCTTGTCTTTTTAGAGTTGAGCATTATGTATTTGGGTGGATAATGTAATAAAAACACACAATGGCAAGCTTAATTGCTTGCGGAGAAAGACACACTGAAAGGGAGAAGTGAGTTCCACAGTGAGGCCACATAAAAAAAGAGGGACAAAAGAAGAGGGGATGATAAAGGTTAGGAAACAGGGTGAGAGAAAGATAAAGCCGGGCAGGAAAATAAAAAAAAAGAGAGTACAAAGAAAACATTATCAATAGATGAGAATGACAGAGGAAGAAAGATAAAGAGAGCAGAGGAATGTGTAGCAGAATGCGAATACACCAGTATGACGATCGTCACTGTAGGAAAGATACTGGAGCCAGTTGCCATGCCAACAAGGGTCGGGCTGCAGCATCTCATGCATTTGTCCACAGAAGGCCTAAAAAGTGATGAGTGACTTTCAAGAGAAACAAAACTTGGGAAAGCAAACAATTCTGTGATGTTGAGGGAAAAGAAATGGATTTGTGTCAGTCTTTTCTCTTTCACCTCAACGTTCTTTGGGCCGACTAAAGTAGCTCATATATTTCAGGAAAATATAGCTGACACTTCAAGGTGGAACACTCCACATCGCTAAAGGAAAAATTATTAATGAAGGCAATGATGGGCTTTAGGCATTTCCAGGCAGGTAGGGCGATGAGCAGAAATATGGGTTCTGGTTAACCTCTTAAGAAGGAGAAGCCCCACTGATTACATTCATGTGTAACCTTTTGCGTTAAACCCTTTGTATTAACACTGTTTTACAGATATTCCTTCACAAATACACACGGACACACACAGTTGACGTTTCCTTTCTGTCTCTTTAGCTGGGGTTTTTCTCAGCGCCCATCATACGTGAAACCCCATCCCAAACAGAGCCCGGCTATTTCACAGCACAGCGGCACCAGACGTCTCCTACATTGTGTTTAACATTGTTGAAATATTTGTTTACAAGGTTCAGTGCCGTTTAATTTTCTTGTGATCAGCTCGCTCTCTCCTCTCTTTCTCCCTCTCTTTAGCTCCTTCTGCTCGCTCGAACTCAGGAGCCCTTTTGTTTGAATATGCAGAGGACTTCTCTCTCGCTGGTGTTTGTTCAGTTTGCCTAATTAGAGTTTGGCGAGATGAAAGCAAGCAGCAGGGCTTTTTGCTCAGCGGCTGAAACTAAACGAGATACTGTTGTGTCTCTGAGAAAAAACAACTTGAGATTTGTTGTTTCCTTAATTTAGGGTTGAGCTCTGCCATTTTATGCCATGGCTTCACTTTCATAAGAGATGACTAGATAAAAGAATGACAGCCTATACATCAATTTTGTTTTGTTTTCATATTAAGATTACTTCTCTTGTACTCACAAAGCAAAACTTTTAAAATGTTCCCAGTGAAGGTTCATCTTAAGAACACTCTTCAGTCTTCAATAGGACAATAACTAAAGTGCACAGGCCTGTTTTAAGATAATGTGTTAAAAAACCAATTGGTAAATTCATCTGATTGTCAGAACTGGTACATTGCTTTAAGGACAATTACGACTGAGACTAAACTATTAATAACATTAATTTTTTGCACAATTCGGCCAGTGGAAGAATCTGCTTAAGCAGCATTTTCAGAACCATTGTATTCACCATTGTGCAGCAAAGAAACACATCATTATGCTGTTAAGGAGGATACACTGGTTGGGACTTTCCAATCTCAGTTAAATCAGGCTATGTATCGTTCCCCACAAAGAGGATTCCAGCCTCAGAAGATAGGCTCATGAATTATGAACACATTTGTTACACAATTTCCATTAATTTTGCCATAATTATCCAGCTCCCTCTCAAATGACTGAACTTCCAGGAGCACTGCAGTTTCCATGGTCTAATGGTGTTTACCCGACCCAATGAGCTAAATGAAGTTAGTGCGGAGTCTCAGTTGGAAGACATTAATTTTCCATTATGGGATGTTGTTGTAGTTACCTGCTGAGACCCACCCCCTGACACAAGACAGGAAGTCGCCGTGTCAAAACCTCGCGGGAAGCCACATTTCTAGGAGAAGTCATTACGATTCTATTTTTTTTTCCTAACACGAAACTACAGTTCACTGTCGTGCTGTTAGTGGAGAGGAACAGGATGTTCACCGGCTGAAAGGAGAAAATTGTCAAAATGAAACATTAAACATCAACAAGCGCTCAAGGCAAGGTGCTATTTTGCGCTAATGTCCCTGTAGATCACTTTGCCTCAGACTTGAGCTTCCTTGGCTCAGAGGACCAGGGGATTTTGTTGTTGTTTTTACTTTATCTCACTGACATGGCTTTACTTTTGCAAAAGAGGGAACAATGATATCAAAAAATACATGCCTGTACAATTCATTTAGTATTTTTATTACTAGTGAAGGATGATAATTTCTTTTGTCACTTCCTTGATTTTGGAGTGATCTCCCTTTTTACTAGATATTGATACTTGAGACCCACCACTAATAACTGAAAATTATTATCATCTTTTCATTCTTGATATCTTTCTTTGGTTTTAGAGGATAAGCAAGGATTTTAAATGATGGGTAGGTTATGTGTGTGTGGAGGGTTGTGGTATCTTGATGGTTTTGTACATAAGGGGGGG
>NTHP01000311.1:729822-778297 GCA_003416845.1 Oplegnathus fasciatus | reverse complement strand
GTCCACTTGAGGACTGGCTTCCTTCCTTTCATAAATGCTGCCGGTCACATGTGACGTTGCAATTACAGCTTCCAGCATCCCAGGAAAACAACTGTAAAGGACGGCCTGTATTTTATTGCCCACTCCCCACTTTCAGCTTCCCTAATGAGTGGAGTGCAAAAGTGGTAATCAGAGGCATTCATTCCATGAAATTGACTGTGGAAAGAGGGCGGATGGACCGGGAACGGGTGTAGCATGCATCTGCGGCACTGGCAGTTAAAGGATTTGGAAGAGGAGAGGAAGGACAGATGGATACTCTGAGAGAGGACACCAGACCTCAGTGGGGACTAATGATTAGTTTTGACCTCATAAATGAAAAGTAAATAGAGGTCAGACATAAAATTTATTGGTTGTCGCGGGATGAACCCAGCGTGGCCAGAAACTCAAAACATTTGGCAACTGGGAAAAATACAAAGAATGGAAGGACATACAGAATATGGTACCAGTTTAGATGCAGGAGATACACTCTATGACATGAGGATGCGATATCACACATTTTGCTTTCAGTGTTGGTACGGCCCCTCCTTTGAAGTGAAAGCAGTGGGGTTTTATATAAAAGCTAACAAAACACTGTAGCTCCTCTGAGTATATTTAGTCTGTCTTGTATACATTAGCATAAGTGAAGAAATCCTCAACATCCCTTCTGCGTCTTAGCTTCGATGGCTAAGACATGAAATCAGTCCAAATTCTCCAGCTCGACATATGGAGGTCCAATTTATTTATGAACTGTTTAATTAAGATGGAACGGCAACTGTTCAGATCTCTACCCCTCACCAATCTCCAAGACGCTCTGATTTATTTTTCCAGACATATCCCATGACATATTAGCTGTGTTTTAATGAACAAAATGTGCGAGTCAAAGTGATTCACTCAGCATTATGCAGTTAATTAGGAGATGTGGGAGAGCATAATATCTCGATATGAGATATTTTCCTTTGTGTACTTAACTATGATCTCCCCACGTACAGAATAGACAGTTATTGAGCCAATAAACAAGACTCAGAGTGTTTGCAATATGGGTAAGCCCTTGCTAAATAAAAACAGAAATGTTGCTTTGACAATTTTTTAAGTATGAAATGTTCATGTTTTATATCTTAAATTTTGCAGTATGTTAGTGACAGCGCCTACATTAATTCTAGAACACCAAAGCAATGGCACCAAAGTTGCAGCCAAAATCAAGACAAACAAGAATGTTTTGGATTATCTGTCATGGCAGCATTGGTTTGAAGATTCTCTGTCAGAAAACCTTGGCATGTGCAATCTTAATTATGTAGTGTGGCCCTGTCTAATTGTAACTTTGAATAGTAAATCACGTCATTTTATGGGCTTCCAAACAACCCAGTGCATCGCTCCTGACAGATGATGGCTGTTGCTGCTGTGGAAAGTGGAAAGTGACCATAAAGATTTAATGCTTCACTCGCTCAGCTTAAGTGCCTGGGGTCAACAGTTCCCTGTGGTATTTCCAAGGAAATCAAATGCATGTGTATACACACACACACACACACACACAAACACACACACAAACACACACACACACACACACACAGAAGAGAATTCTGAATTGCTGTAAAAGGAGGACATTTTTTATTCAGATACCTTGAGAATCTAGGGCAGTCTGTCAGAAACTAACACACCAAACGAAGAAATAAACATGCATTTAGATTTGTGAGCAGTGATCCAGTAATCACCAAAGTTAATATGATATGATACAGAGCTACAGTACACATAAAGTCTACCTGTTGTGAGTTTTAAGATTGGTCTTCATTATTATTAACACATACACAGAAACAGGACAGACATAAATGTAATGTTAATGTAAAATGCCCTTTTTCTGGTAACTGGTCAAGTGGGAAGCAATCAGATTTGTGTTGTAATGTGATCACAGTGCTGTGGTGCATACTGTAACATTCAAGGTATGGTCTGTGGTACTGCTGCAGGATAAACCTGTAGTACTGCTACTGTAATATCAAATGGACCCTGTACTCCATACAACTAAGCCACAGCAACAAGAGCTAAATGCTCAACACCTGTAGGTTTGGATGTGAAACTGGTAGTTTCATCCCTCGCAGACAAAACCAGATGTGGGCAGCTTGAATTCATGTTGTCCCCAATGGATTTCAATGGTGGCCGTAGAAATTTCTGAAACCAATCCTGCACCTGTCCATTATGTCCCAACACTAACAAGACTTAATGCACTGCTTCTATTGGTTGCTTGCACAGATAGCTGTTTATATTCGTTACTCTCACTACATTTACTGTACTCAAGCAGGAAGTCACTGATTGGGCACTAGATATTGTGTCAAAGTCATTACTATGTCATTGTTTGTTTTTTAGCCAAAGTTCTAACTTATTCTTTGTGTCTTGTGGTGAATTTTAGTAATTATGTCATAAATTCTTACAAAAGAGAGTGTTTGCTTGATTGACATGTGATCAAACTCATGCATGGTGGTTGGTGCACGCTCATACCCAAGCTGTAACCAGGCTTCTCAACAATTCTGAATGTTGGGCTTTTGCTCCCAGTAGTTGACTTATACAACGGCATGCAGTAAACCCAAATCTAATCTTTAAAACATCCGTTCAGAATCCTATGGCTGACGTCATGTGTCCATACTTTTCTACAGTTTACTGTATGTGCAAAACAGAGGACAATGCTCTGACCTGCAGACGGGGTGTACAGACAGGCACAGCCCTTGAAGGAACACCGACTATGTACTGTATTTTCTGTACTGACAAAAGCTTAACCTACATCAGCGCAGATGTCAGGTAATTTACAAGGCTTCGCCTCAGCAGGCCTTGCTTTACTTTTTTGGCCAAAACATCAACAAGATATTTTGATATTCAGCAGAGGGGTAGATGGACATTTCTGAGAATATTCAGCATGAACTATATGTTATGAGCAAGGCAGAGTGTGTTCACCGTAATGGCAATAGGCTGCTATTCAGCGGTGCCGCTGTCTGAGCTACAGGGATTTAAAATGCGCTCAGCAGCACTACAGGGAGACGTTGAGAGAAGCTCAACTTTATATGAAAATGTACCCAAATGCAATGTGAACGACAACCAGGCGAGAGCCAATCATGCTCGTTTTAATGCACGCAGAAACAGAAGCACAGAGCTGTTTACTACTCCACTCCACTAGTGGAGAGGGGATCACTTCCAGTGCTGATACACGGGCCGATCAGTCTTGCCAGCTTGGACGCCATTGTTGTATTAAAACACTTTCAACAATGCATACCGCAACACACACACACAGAGCTACAGCTTTATGAGATGCCAGAGACTGCCTACTTTGTGTCTCTATGTGTGAAGGCAGCGTAGCGCAAGTCTTATGTCCTTTATTAAAATCACAGTGAGCTGCAGTTTATGACTCCCCGCTGTCAGGACCCAATGAAAAAGATTTTCCCTTGATTTCACTTGATGTTAAAGTATAGAACATGTTTCTTCCTTTTGAAACTGGGGCACGCTCTATGTTAATAATTTAAAGCATTGAAAGACACGGAAGCCTTTAACATCAATCTATAACTCTCTGCGAGATCGTAGAGGTCTTCATAGCCCCTTACCTCCCAATATCTTTTCCTTTCTCTCCCTCATAGAATAGATATCCACAAGGAATTATTAAAGCACTTTAAATTCTGCTACAGTTTCTATATTACTTAAGCTGTGCAAATACACTATGCATTATAGATCAGCCTACTGAGATGAATATTATTCACTTTCAATCAGAACCATTTTCCGACATCTTTTAAGCAGATGTTTTCACAAATTGCCCTGGTTTGTTTCTAGGCCCTCGAGGGCCATGTCTGCACTTTTTGGCAATGGGAGACGTACAGTGATGATTACGCTGTGAAACTTTATCTGTACCCAGGCCTAGTAAAAGCCAGTAATTTGTGGATGTGTCAAACGTTTTGGATATTGTGCAGTTTTATATCTCGTGCCAAGGGGTGAACCAAGCAATAAGGTGCACATAAAACCATTTATTGTTCTTATTTTATACTTCATGACTTTTATACGCTGATATTTCCTGGTTTTTGGTAATGCTCGCTCCCACTAAAGTCATCAGAGACAGTGTCCTCAAGAAATATGTTTTAACTTCTGTCGTGTGACTACCATTTTGGTATCAGCAAGTAAAGAAGAGGCTTTTGTGTCAGTATGGCATGTGCCTTCAGGAGGCACGGAAAGTGCGATGGCCATATGCTGGCAAGAGTCCTTGGAGGAGGATGCTATTTAGCATGCTATCCCGGCACCACAGGGGGCCCAAGCAGGAGCAAACACATTCCTCCTTCTGACTTAGTGTGTGTCCATCTGATGAACAAGGGATAGTTGAAGTTAGAGAAAAGGAAGTGCAGAAGGGGTAGAAAGGGATAATGATGATGACTTCCATTTTTCTCTGTACCCTCCAATTATGTGTTGTTGCTGTTGCCCTGAGACCCAGCACATCTGTTCATGTGTGTATGTCTGTATGCGAGTAGGATGATGAGGCTCATCGCAATCTGTCAATGTTGTGACGGATGAATGTCTTACAAGGTCATTCAAGAACATGCTGTACCTGTTGAATGGTGCTTATGGAACAAAGATATTTTAACAATTCCAACACCTTCGTCCTAACACGAACAGTGTGTCCATGTAGAATGTCACAACAACTTGAGGTCCAAGAATTGAAGCCAAAACACAAACAAAGGCTGGACCTCATAATCAGTCTTTACACATCTTTTAGTTGAGGTGGGAGCTGACACTTATGTGTCGTTGATGCTCACTTGCCATTCAATCATTTCCAGTAGGCACTTTTTGATTCAGTCTCTCATCTTCATGTCAAAAAACACAGTATTAACCATGTAATTATTTGTAGATGGTTGATAAGTATCAGTCTGGTCTATCTAGGAATACATGGGCTATATATAATCCTGGTTTACATCTGACTTTGTCTTTATCATGCAGTATCTGGCAGGACTCTGGCGTCTCGGCCACCAACAGTCATTTGAACGAAATCTGTAGTTTGCAAAACAATAGTGGCTTGTGTTCATCAGACCTGAAAGCAGAGCAGAAGAAAGTGGCAGATGAGGAAGAAGAGAGCAGGAGGCAGCTGCAGCTGGCTGACGGAGGACTGGATGTGGAAACGGGGAGCAAAGAAAAGGTGGAAAACAGAGGGGAGGAGGAGGGGGCCAGATAAGACGTAAGCGTGTCTCCTCCTAACGACAGAATTATGACCCTGCTCCATCTGCCACTCAATCATAACCAGCCAATCGGAGCGGTTCTCCGATCGGCGCCGGTTCCGTTCGGCACTCCCATCTGGACTCACCGCAGAATTGAGGGCGTAATCAAGTGCTCAGATGTCAAGGAGATGGGGAGACTCATGCTTTGGCCTCGGATTTTGTCACGTTCCCAGTATGTGTGGCAGACGATACTGCTTGTGGCCGTGGTGATTTGATTTGTGCTTCAATATTGATGCAGAATGGAAGTTAAGAGTTAGGTTTTCCTTATGTCTGTTCTATTTGGATGTCTTACAGTGATCAGTAATTTAAATTTTGAGTCACGCCGCCTCTTCCCTCTCTCAAACTACTTGCTAGTGGAAGCTGTCACATTCTGATCAGAATCTGGCATGTTAGGAGTCTGGCATCCCATGCTTCTGCCAAGACAACATAATGTGTGTGACTGGCTGTGTGTGTTAGTGTGTACGAGGCTTTCGTGTCCTTCTGTTTTGGGAGAAATGTTGTGTGAAAGGAAAGGTTTGGCATTTTGCACGGATCAAATCACAACTTTCTAATTTCCTGATACGATACCTTGGAACGAACTTCTCCTTTTGATTGATTTTTGGCTCTTCTTTGCCGCCATGCTGCACACCTGTCTGTAAATCTCTGGTTAACACTGGCTGTGAAGATGCCATTTGACAACTTTCTGTCTTTTCCTCTGTGCATCTTGTTTTTTTTACCTTCTCTTCTTCACCTTTTCTTGTCTGCCTCTGCCATAAAATTGTGCCACTGTCTTTTGCCTGCCAGAGCTGGATGAGGCCGAGGTGGGGGGGTGGGGGGTATTTGAATGATTTGGTATGCAGCGACAGCACCGTTCTGTTTCATTGCAGGAGCCTTCGCCTTATCTCCTTAATGGATTATGAGCAAGAGAACAAAAACAGAGGGAGGCAGAGTGAGAATGATTGGACTCCTGTAAAGGGCCGGCAGGAAACGGACTGCAGCCAGATAAATAAAACACTATGCCTGTACATTTTCTCTGCCCCTGAATCAGAGATGTTATTAAGGGAGAAGACAATAGGAACAGCTTGTAGTCAAGAGTCATTTGCTTCTGTGGTCTTTGTATTCTGATTTGCCCGCTCGCTGGTGGTGATATAGATTTGTTTGTGCATTCACGTTGCAGACTAACAGCTACTCTGTTGTTGTGTGTTAATTTGTTTTCTGAGACATAAGACACTATCTTTTTCTTGTTTGTCTATAAGAAAAAACAGGCAGCAACTGAATGTCCAGATAACCTTAGCTGTCAAGCACCTCGGTTAGCCAGTCCATGGTCTAAATGTCAATGCACAGACCTCACAGAGACAAACGCCAGTACGTTTGCTTGTGCGTGGAAGCTGAGGTTTTGGCGTCGATTAGTGCAGCTTTAAAGCGTGTCTCTCCTTTTTGCTTCTGCTAGAATTCTGAAATCAGTATTTTAGCACATCCTTGATTCAAGAGGATAAGTGAAAGGCTGTATTGAGTCATCATAGCTCTGCGTCTGAGTGATTACCATTTGCAGAGTGCTGCATATCTTCTACATTAACAGACCTGTTGATTTGATCACCATCACCTGCAGAAAACAGTGGGTGCAGAATACCTCACTTTCGTTGGAATACAACTATGACTCTCAAGCATCGACACAAAAATTCCATAAATTTTCCACCTGTTTAATAGCTAACTCTGGTGTTGAATATCCATAAACTCCAGCCATCAGTGATATGAATCTTTTCAAGTCTAAATGGTCTTTTTGGTAGCGCTTGATCTTCCTCCGTGTGTATGAACGTATGAATGACGGTATTCCAAACAGGAGTAAAGCACAGCTCTCCAAGGCTGCAACTCTGCACTTCCTTGATGCTGAAGGGTTTATTAAATTGAGCTGTTTGCCGGTAGTGCCAAGAGTCTTATGTTTGAAACGGTATTGATCAAGAAAAGACAGGTTGGCTTGAAAAGATTTGACCTTTTTGGGGCTTCTAGTCCAACAGACATAATGTTGTTGATATTCTGTGCTGCCTGGGGTTAAATCCAATTTCTTTTAGCCATTTGCTTTATTTGGGAATAAACCTCTCTTAAGGCCATAGTTAAGAGCATGTTTCATTTTTCTTTTAGTTCTATTTTACTGTTTTAAGATTTGCTTCCAAGAATGATATTCTCAAGACATGCAAGTGTACGTTTACGGTGCATGACCCTCACCAGCGATATTTTGCTATTATTTTCCCTCCTGTCTGATGATCCCATGCGCAGTAGCCTTCCCAAACAGGCGCTGTATGGAGGTTGAATATAATATTTTAAACAGTAAGAGCTTTCGTTATGTATGCCATTGCGGTTGCAAATTTGTAAACACTGCTGCTTGACCATTATTTAAGAATTTTCATATTCTCGCAGTGGTAGTACAACAAAGTATCTCAGAGACAGGATGGTCCTTCTATTCTGTTTTTACTATTTTTACTCCAGTTGGTTTAAGGCCTTCAATAGGTGAGAATTGTTCAGTTGTTCTGTTGCTTCTTTTAATGGCAGTTTTGAAAGTGTGGTTGCTATTTCTGTGGTGACAATTGTGCTGCGACTGGATTGCCTACAGTTGTGTTGAACTGGAGGAATTTTGATGATGACAGTAAGGTGTGTTGAGAAATCAGGACCTTAACATTTATCTGATTATATTTCCAAAGATGTCCTAAAAATTGTTATTTTTTAAATTAATTTCATACAGTCATAATATTGTGAATGTTTTTTTACATGTGTGGATTGTCACAGTATGTGAAAAGATTTGCTCGGCACTGTGGCCTGATTAATGGTACTTTACTATTGTTCACCAACAACAGCAGGAACTAAATGTGGACATATTTCTTTTAAATAAATTGATCTGCAGTTTTGGCAAGGTGTGTGCATTATAACCTACTGTAAGCTAAATAAATATTTTGGGCTGCTGTTGTGATGCTCTATACTCATATCTGTGTTGGAATAATATTTGGCTTTGGGTTTTTACAGGCAATACAAAAACATTTTATCCTGTAGCATTTTTCCAGGTTTATTGCTGACCCTCTCTGTGTGAGACCTTGCAGAGCTCAGATTCTTTTTTTATGATTTGAGTACAGTAGGAGACGAAGAATCCAGTTCAAGCCTTTTCTGCCAAACAGTTCTCTGTGTGTTCCATAAGTACTCCAGAGGAAAAAAAAGCATTTGTGAGAGCAATAGCCTTCGGGGGTTGCGCCAAATGAAAATGCTTTTTTTTCTAAACCCCCCACACCTCACTCAAGAAGTGTTTGCTTGTTTTCTGTTACTATTCGCTCTCTCTCTCTATCTCTCTTTCTCGTTTTTTACCTTTGATTTGAACTCTGACATCCAAGTCTGCCCCAGGATGTCTGTCACAAACTGCAGTCCAACGTTGTGACAATGCTTTTTTTCTTCCCGTGCCTTTTATGACCTTCTTTTCTTCCTCTTTCTGTTCTTTTTTTCTGTTTTTTCCCTTTCAAGGTCTGGCGCATCTGACGTTAAACGACCAAGGTATGGGTTCATTCCTTTTTATTTTGGTTCTGTTTTTTTAGAGGAATTGAATCAGCCTCTTTGCCCTCAACCCCTCGAAACTGCTGCTTTCCCTCACAATTTCCTCCTCTGCTTTTTACCTTCTCTCTGTACCATGTCCCTCCATTTCTTCCCAAATCCTCCCTTGTCATCCTCTCCTGTTGCTACCCCCTTCTTCCTCTCCCTCCACATCTCCTCTTTTTTTTTTGGGTTTTGACTCCTGCTTCTCCTCCCTCTCCCTGTCTCCATGTCTTTGTGCTTTTCTGTGACCTCCACCAATGTGTGTCCCACCCCTTGTCCTGTTCTATGGCTCACGTCCTGGACCTTCTGACCACCTTTGACCCCGACGACCTGATCCAGGGGCTGAAGGTAACACTTTTCTGCTATCCCTTCTGCTTGGGTTTAAATTAAAAAATAAGAAAAAAAAGAAAAACTGCTGATTCTATTGGAAATGTGTTTACTGGTCAAAGTTACAAAAGCAAAATGTGTCCAGACACCCATTCACTAACACTTCAAGGTGAAAGTGTTGTCGAATGTGCAGAGTTTCTCATCACCACTCTGCTGGCATTCCCATTGTTTGGCATTCAGATTTTTTTAAAGGGCTACAGTTCAAGTTCTTAAATTCAATGTGTTAGACTTCCTTTTTCATGATGTGACTGCAATTGTTTTGATGTCGCTATGAACACTGGATGTTGTTTTTGATGCTATTTTGTGTACATTTACAGCACAAATACACCACACACCACAGCTGTTTAATCTTTGCCACATCACACTTCTCTCAATCCCTCAAACTTTATTCTCCTCATCCTCTTACCTTTTGTGCATTTTACATAATTTTCAAAAAGGGGAATAAATCATGAGCAACAGATTGTTAATGTGGAAATGTGATGTCATTTTGTGTACTCTTGCAGCCAAAATGTATTTTAAACTACACACCAAGCTCCAGTCTGACTATTTACTATCCTTCATAGTTATGTTCTCCTCATTCTCTGACCTTTCTCTGCCTCTGGCCTCCAAGTGAGGACTGTCCATGGAAAAAAGTGTTAAAGCAAAGTTCACAAGGGAGAGAGGAAGTGAACAAGTGCAGTATCCACTGAATGTTCTGACCTTTACTGGTGTGGAGAGAGCTTCCTCTCTTCTATCATCGTAGTCCATGATTCACACAGACTTGAGTAACAACCCCATTCCTTTGACTCAGCCCTTCAAACTGTTTCACTGACTAATCTTGAGCTGTTTTCCCATCATCTTAAGATACTGAATAATTGACGGAAAAGCTCAGGTGTCACTGGTAAATTCAGAAAGTGACTCATCTTGGTTTTAAAAGATCACTCTGACTTTTAGTGAACCCTGTTGAACCATCCGTCACTTTACCCATGTAGTGTGAGAACTGGCACAGAAATCACCAACAGAGAAAAAGTAAGAAAGTAAAATACAAGTACTGCAAAAGTCAATGAACATAAATATAAAATAGAACTATTTACAACAACAAAATTAAAAACTATTATAAAAATATGTGCAATATATCTGTTTTTAAAATGGAAGACCTGTACAGTTTATGCAGGAATGTGCAAAATATTCACCAGGCAATGTGCAAAAGTTCACAGTATGAAGTACAAAGAATATGTGCAATGTACAGAGATGATACTCCAAAAGATGTGCATTATTGTAACATACTGAGTCAAGGGTGGAGACTTTGCAGACGGGAAGAAAATGTTCTCATGGCGTGAAGTTTTGGTCCTGATGGTCCGCAGCCTTCTGGTGGAGGAGAGTATATCCGGGGTGGGAGGGTTCAGCCACAGTCTTTCCTGCACGCCTCAGGGTCCTGGAGGCGTACAGGTCCTGGAGGAATGCCAGATTGCAACCAATAACCTTCAACAGAGCAAATGATACGCTGCAGTCTGCCCTTGTCCTTGGCAGTGGCAGCAGCATACCAGATCGTGATGGAGGAGGTGAGGATGGACTCAATGATGGCGGTGGAGAAGTGGCCTATCATTGACTTTGGTAGATTGAACTTCGACAGCTACCTCAGAAAGCACATCCTCTGCTTTGCTTTCAAGGTGCTGACTGAACAACTTAGAGCTCGACGCTCCAAGTTGTCCTGTCTGCACCAGGTCACCAGACGATCAATCTCTAACCTGAAGGCAGACTCATCCCCACCAGAGATGAGTCCAGTGAGGGTGGTGTTGTCTGCAAACTTCAGGAGCATGATGGACTGGTGACTGGAGGTGCAGCTGTTGGTGTACAGGGAGCCAGGTAGAGGGGAAAGGACGCAGCCTTGAGGGGAACCAGTGCTGATGGTCTGGGAGTCAGAGACAGCTTCTCCTGTCAGATAGGAAGTCAGTGATCCACCTGCAGGAGTCAGGCACTCTCAGCTTGTCCTGCAGCAGAACCAGGATGATGGTGTGAAAGGTGGAGCCAAAATCCACAAACAAGATCCTGGCATAGGTTCCCGAGGATTCCAGGTGCTGGAGGATGAAGCAGAGGTCTAGATTGATGGCATCTTCTACAGACTTGCTGGCTCTATAGGCGAATTGAAAGGGGTCCAGGAATGGATCTGTGATGATCTTGAGGAGGGACAGCCCAAAGTGCCACAGAGGTCAGGGCGATGGGTATGTAGTCATTAAGTCCTGTGGTCCATGGTTTTTTGGGGACAAGGATAATGGTGGAAGTTTTGAAGCAGGCTGGTACGTTGCATGTCAGCTGGTCAGCGCAGTGCTTCAAGGTAAAAGGAGAGACTGAGTCTGGCCCGGCTGCTTGGCGGGGGTTCTGCCTCTTGGACAGTCTGTTGACATTCCTCTCCAGGATGGAGAGAGTCATCATTGTGGTAAGGGAGGAAGGGGTTTCTGAGGTGGGCAGTTGTGGAGAAGCACATCAATTGTGCTGTGGTGGGGGAGGTAGAGCTGGTGAGTTTGAGCTGGTTGATGGAGTCACAGGGAATGGTTTCAGGACTGTCCCATTGTCTTTCAAATCAACAGTAGTAGTCAGGTCAGGTCGTTGGCCAGGCATTAGCCAAGGCTTTAGGTTTATGGTTGATGTTCTGTCTGAGCCCCTTCCAGACAGAACCAGAGTCGTTTGTTGAGAACTGCTGTTGAGGTTCCTCAGAGTACTGTCGTTTAGCCTCTCTCACCGCCTTGCTAAACCTATATTCCCTTTCCAATTGTAGCTGTTGTAGTTTAGCTGAGAACCAGGCTTTGTCGTTGTTATAACTAACCCTGGTGTGAGATGCTACACAGCAGTCCTCACAAAAGCTGATGTATGACGTCACAGCCTCTGTGTACTTATCTGTTGGTGGCAGTCCTGAAAACATCCCAGTCAGTGCAGTCCAAGTACGTTCAAAGATCCTCCATAGCTTCACTGTTCCACTTGCAGCACAACAGGTTTACAGAGCTTTAATTTCTGTCTGTATGCAGAAATCAGGTGGACCATGACAAGGTCAGAGTGTCCCAGTGCAGCACGGCGGATGGTGTGATAGGTACTGTTGTAACAGTGATCCAAAATATTCTCCTCTGTGGCTGGGCATTTAATAAACTATCTCTATTTGGGGAGTTCATGGCTGAGATTACTTTGTAATTTACTTTGTTAAAGTCGCTTAGGACAATAACTAAGGACACAGTATCTGGTCTGCGAGCATGCGCTGTACGTCCTGCATGTTGGCCTGCGGTAGAATGTCAACACCGACCAGTATGAATGAAACAAACTCATAGGGGGGGTAGAAAGGTTTACGGTTTATGAAAAGAGATTCCAGAACAGGAGAACATGGCTTTAGGATCACGGTCACATCATTACACCAGCTACTGTTGGTGTAACAACAGATTCCTCCACCTTTTGTTTTGCCGGAAAGTTCTGTGTCGCAATCCGCTCGGAAAAGTTGGAAGCCTGCCAGCTGCACCACAGAGTGCGGTGTCGATCCACACAGCCACACCTCAGTGAAGCTTAAAACAGAAGATGAATAAAAGTCTCTGTTTTCCCTTCCAGTAGCTGAATTTCATCCAGTTTGTTGCACAGTGAACGCACACTGGAAAGAAATACTCCCTGTAAGGGTGTCTGCACCGGTGCATGAGCGCACCGGCATGTTTCCCTCTCCTTTGGCATTTCACAGCATGGACAAGGGTGAGGGCACCTTTGACTCGGTACCACAGCTGAAAACTGAATTTACAAACAAAACAATGTGCACCAACACACGAGGCATCCATTTGCCACGCCATCTTGGTAACCAAGATGGTGTAAGAGTATGTTGGATTTTAGCTTCACAAAAAGTGGATGAAAACATGTAGAAAGTTTATATTCCAATATTATATAAGTAGTCTTTACTGTTAATTCTGATTGTAGGTATAGACAACTGTGATTAGACCTTGATTACTGCTGTGAAGAAATTAGATGGCAGCAAAAAGTGCAGCAGGATCAAAGTCAACTGTAGCGTAGCTATCAACTATAACTGTAGCTATCATTAGATTCCCAGCCTTTGTGTAAAATGATTTGCAGTGAGAGTGTACATTCGCTTTATCACTTAAAAAAAGTCTCCGGTTGTCAGTTCTACCGTACCACTGCAGGTGAAATAGTGCCTGTAAGATTACAAGTAGATACAGTAGCAAATTTTTGTACCCATAATACCCGTCTCTGTGTTTAATTTTAATGACAAGTGTAAAACTTGGTTGATGAAAGACAAAGCTAGACCAAATTAGTATGGTCTCAGTGTGTGAGATGTCCCCGGCCATGATATTTGAGGCACAACTTTAGTTTACATAAGAGAGCAAACAAGTTTGACTAGACAGTTTAAAAGCAGAAGTGCTACATATAATGTATTATGTTCTCACAAGGTTGACATTTATTTTGCAAGGTTATGAATCTACAGGCCATAAAATGTATATCATCATAACCTATGCATCACTTAAAGATGTCTTCATTCTTAGGATAATGGCACTAACAGAGCATGCACATTAGCAGTATAACTATCCTTACACATTCTTTCAAAATTCATGTTTTCCTTCGATATGATACAGTAAGAATATCAAGTATTTCAGACTTGAATGAAACCACAGAGTTTTATGCTAACTATTAGGGGTCGACTGATTATTGGCCTGCCTATTCAGCATTTTCATAATTATTAGAATTGTTATTTTATTTATCCAATTGCCAATAAAATAAATTAATTCATTCTATTTTGTCCCTGATGCAGCCTCCTTTCTCTGTCATTAGTCACCACTCTGTAGTCTCACTTAATGTTCCGCCCACAGAACTACCTAATTGGTTACATGTCATGAGCAATAGCCTATCAGCACTGAAGGTCACTGTTCCACAGACAGGCAAAGAAAACACATTCGGTGAGCGAGCAGAGCTGTGTGACCTTTTCAAGGTCGGGCAGAAGATATTGCTGAAGTTGTGATCAACATTCCAATCCTCTACACTGAAGTTGCAAACACACCACAATCTTATTATCTATGTCTATAATGACAAGCATGCCCAGTTGCCCAGTTACACCACTGAAAATGCCTGAAGTCATAGCCTACAGGATTTCAATCAACAGAGGCATAAGCCATGGCTTTTAAATCCGTCACTCTTCTGCCAGAGTCCCTGAATAATGCACTTTGTTGCAGTAATATACAGTTTTTATATGTTATAGGTAGCAGACAGTAATAATGGTGGTTATTCAACACCAAGCTAACGTTGAATCTCGTAGAGCTAACTTGAATGAGACAGCTAATGTCAATAAGTTCATTTGTTGATCCATAATTTAGCCAGCTGAGTAGCAAAGAAGATTGATAGGCTATAACGTTATTTCTAACACATCACTTACCAAAGCCGGCCATACTGTCAGTCTCAACCCAGGACTAACTAACATTACTGCAGTCTGTCCCGAAGATGTCTCTGACTCTGTTTCTTGTAGAGAACATGCAGGATATTGTTCTAAGACACTTTAGACGTAATGGAACTGCATCTAAGGCCTGCATTAATCCATAAATCGACTGCATAGATGGTGGACAGTTATCAGAGCTAAATAGTGCTATTGTACATATTCAGCTATAGTATTCATTAGTAATGAAGCAGCCTAGTTTTGAATGATGTTGCCACGCTGTTAATATGTAACATTTAAATAATTGAACTTAAAGGCTTTCCAAAGCTCTTTTACTATAATAAATGAAGCATATTATATATATGTTGTAATAATTTAAGCATGTGTCAGCCTGCGGCCCCTCTTTTAACTCTCTCTTGCACTTTTGAAGATAATGTTGAAAAGTTCTCTTTTGCAGTGTTTAATTTAACATGTGCATAAAGGCATTTAAAGGCAATATTGATAACATTCAGCCCACTCCCCCCTCCCCCGTTCCATATCATTCACATCACAACACCGCTGTTGCTCGAAGCACATGCCGCCTCAACCTGCATATTTCATGGTGGAGTGGAGTGAGAGTCAGACAGACTCAGTCATGTCAAGTGATGAATCCTTCGTGGCAGAGTAATGAATTCATTTTGAACCAATAGTGATTATGTGCATTTATGTCGTGCACGTTGATCTGATGAGACAGTGTCGGTGTAGCTTCCCAGTTAGCTAATGAAACCTTAGCTTTAGCTTACTGGTCAAAAAGAAAAGTGGCCACCTCGACGTGGCTTTTCAGCCCTTGAAACTCCTTCAGCTGACTCCAACGAGCAAAAGCTGAACCGATTTTCACCCTGGTCTCGCTCCTCCTTTTGTCGCTGAGCACTTGGGATTGGTACCAGAGTGAAGCCGGGCGCTTACCGTCAAACATTCTGTTTCCAAACTTTCCGTTTTTTCCACACTAACTGGCAACTACTGAGACTCTTTACCGCTGACCACACGGAGACACCACGTGATACCAACGGCGTTACACTATTGGCTCACAAGCCTTGTTAGAAACAGGAAGCAAACATGAGATATCTTACACAGAGATAAATAAAATATTCATTTTGGACCTGTTCAAATTTTTTAAATGATTAATTCACAATTATAATATTTTTTTTAGCAACAGCCATACTTTGATTCAGCACCTCTCTAAAAGCTCTGTGGATTATTTTTTACAAATTATTTGTCTACGTAAAAATGTTATCAATAACACTTTTAAACAAAGTTTTATGTCAGAGTTTATGTTAATCTAAATTTTGACACACTGAGTTTCATTTTCACTGCAAATGTATATCAGTTCCAAATATTGGTAATCGGTCTCCTCGATTTCAAAGTATCAGTATCGACCCAGAAAAAAACATATCGGTCGACCCCTACTAACCATTACCAGTAGTTTCTGAACACCAAACAGCAAATAAATGTGGCTTTACATTCAGGAATAAACATAGGGTATTTGTCAATTAATTGACTACTGAATCGAGAAAAGAAAAAAAACCTGCAACCACTTTGACGAGTAAATGTTTTAAGTCATGTTTCAAACAAAAATGCCAAATGTGAAGGTTCCAGCGTCTCAAATGTTAGGATTTGCCGCTTTTCTGTAATTCTTTGGCTCTAGTTTCTTTGGCTTTTGGACTGAAAATAATAAAGTTAGCATACACTCTGGCAAGTATTTTTGGGGGGCACAGAGATGATCTTGGTGCCAATCCTTTGATCATGTATCTTGAATGAGGTAGCCAGTAGGCCATACCTCAAGGCGCTGTTTTTCCCTTATCCTCTGACATGTATCACAGAACTGACAGCATCCTACTGATGTATAGTGTACAATAAAAGGTGAGAAAAATATGACATCAGGTCAGTCGTCATCAACAAACAATCCCCACTGTAAGTCTGAACCACTTATTGGTACAATGCGGTCAGTTTATTACTCAGTGATTTATGCTTGCTGCTGCTGATTTTACTGAGTTAGCATCATTTTTAACACACTGTTACAAAAAAATATGCTTGATATATATATGCTATATATATATAAATATGCTTGTTCGGCCAGTCAGATATATTTTAAACGCTTTACTCCAGAGCTCATCCCAGGAGAAAACTGAAAATGGTTCTATCTCTATCACCGAGCAATATGTTAACCAGTTCATTGCTCCTATACCACTCAACACAAAGGCAGAATCTATTTCTCTATCCCCGGCAGACATTTGTTGCCACCAGGAGATCAATCATAACCATAATCCATTCATCTCTATGCAGCCTCCACTCTGCCTCCATATACCATCTCCCACAACCTGCTGCCATTTGAATCTGATCCCTGTCTGTAGTCCATCCCAAACTGGGCTGACTGTTTACTCCAGCTACTCGCTTGCAAGATGAGCACACACCGAGATAATAGAAGATACCAGAAGAATGAGAAACCTGACTTTAGACCATCCATGCATCTCCGTCATTTCCCCTGAGACACGGCCTGATCTCAATATCAGACATTCTGGCTCCGATCCACCACGTCCAGGCCATAACTGGGCATTTCCTGTCAACTCTGCCCCAACAAGCAGCAGGATCTAAACTTGAAAGGTGGCTGAAACAGAAAATGTCATATTCGTCAGGATTGTGGAAGATGAGGTGAGAAAAAATGTAGAGAATAAATGGAATCTATCACACGCACAGCTGAGCTGCTTTAATGTACATGTCACTGACTGCAACCCACTTCCCTCTCTCTCCTGTACATTATTTTCTCAAAAACCATAATAAAAATAGTCATTCAGAGGAGGTCTAATACATAAGTCTGTTTGGAGATAAAATAAAACAACTACTGTTCTGTATTATTTTTTTCCTCATCAGGGCTAACACATGCCAGTTAAATTACGGCTACACAGTAAAAAAAAAAAAAAAAGCACAAGGTAAATAACCTTGAGTTCAAAGTAAAGTAGCTGATTATGCTAGTTTCATCAAACAATGCCTAGCCAGCCATTTATATAGATCACCCTGTAGCCAGAATTAATAGTGTTTGTTCCCAATGGACAGGCCAAAAAACATCTTAAAAGAGAAAAATCAATAAACCTATTTGGTAAAGGCAAGAACGCGTGACATGTTAGCAAATTAGATGATTTTCACTGGAGGATTTAGGCGCCTCTCAGCTTCCCAGGCATAAGCTTTCCTAAAGTCTGTGTGTGCACACATGTATGTGTCTGCGCGCGCCAGGATAGCCATGTTTTAATAAAAGGAAAGGTTTTGGTCAATGTTAACGATCAGAGGCAGGTGCCTCAGCCATCACATAACCAGGCCAAGAAAATCAATGTCAGTCTCCTCTCAAACCCAAGGCTGTCCTTCACAGCTGTAGGAAGGACAAACCCCAGGCTTCAGTCACTCTTGATCTCTATCTGCCTGTCTGCAAGACTTCTGCCAACCCCACACATTTGGGCTGCATGCTTGGAAAGCAACAGATTCCATTTAACGATAAAAAAAAAAAAAGTGATTATCATTTAAGAGGAGCTTTGACATACATGAACTCTCTGAACAATAATTATCACCAACCAAAGTAATTGAAATGGCTGGATGAACAATGTTTACATCTGAAGAACCAATCATATTATGATTTTAATTGGCAAAAGCAAGAGAGCATTTTCAGGCATTACCCTCTGCTCTCTCCACCACTAAGCTTTACTACACACACTTAAATACTCATCTTGAAATAACATTATTCTAGTCAACTATCATGGCAGTGGAAACACGACGACAAATTATCATGCAAAAATGTGGGTAAAACAAATGCATACAACATACAAACAAATGCCTCAAAAGAGTAAAACCTGGTACTCAGTTGTTTAAAATAGAAAGGATCTCAATTTCTAGTATTATTGGAAAAAAGAGACATTTTGTTGGATTTTGGGTGGAAGAAAGACATTGAGATTGTGTTCCAACGTAATCTCACGCCTCTCAATTGGTTTATATGGTAAATGGACTTGCACTTATATAGCCCTTTTCTAGTCTTACGACCACTCAAAGCGCTTCACAATACATGCCATTCACCCCATTCACTCACACATTCATACGGAGGCTTCCACGTGAGGTGCCATCCTGCTCATCAGGATGTAATCTAACTCATTCACACCCACACATACACCGATGGCTATGCCTTTGGGAGCAATTCGGGGTTCAGTAGCTTGCCCAAAGCCACTTTGACGTACAGACTGGAGGAGCCAGGGATCAAACCGATTAGTGGTCGATGTGCTCTACCTCCTGAACCACAGCCACCCATTCATGCATCTAAAAACAAAAAAAACCCAAAAGATTGAAGATGGAGATGAGATGGTGAGATGAGTTTAGATTTTAGACTGTAAAGAAATTCTGTAAGCGCAACAGCAGAATAGAAGTAAACAATTTGGGAGGAGAAAGAATAACAATTTCTGAATTTCATTCTACATTTTACAGTTAGAGTTGGGAGTTATCAGCCAAAACATGAATGCAGTATTATTGTGTCACAATACTGGAAATACTTTTCTTCGCTGAGTAGAACATGGCTATGACCACTTTTTCACACCCCTTAACTTCATGCACAATTTGGTCCAGTTTGATCCAGGTCTTATAATTTCAAAGAAAATTATTATACAGGAGCACTTTTACAAGAGCTTATCTTGTCAGATACTAGAGAGGACAGTCCCTTGGGAATGTGCACACATATACATGTTTTAAATATATCATCATTTATTTATCATTTTATTTATCATTTATTTTATCCTTGACCAGAAAACCATCCAAAGAAACTCCATTCTGCATTATGCTCTGAAGTTGACACCATGCAATTCCATGAAATCTGTTTTTAGCTTTTGTCAGCTTAAAATACAAATTACAATCTAATCTTGAGCAGTAAGTAATGTCCAAACCCTGTAACTACAAATTATGAGATCGGCACAGCATATAATATTAATGACTGACTTTATTAGGACTTGATAAGACATATTGTATTTTTGCACACCCAGGGTTTCAGCCCCGATGACCAGTACACCAACATAAAATTATCAAAATCAGGCTTGAATGGAAATTTCCGCATTGTTAACTTCCTAATTACATTGACCATCATGGGAAAGTAACCCAATAATAGGGTAATTGCCATATGTAATAGATTATATTTTGATGTTTTCTTTCCACTCCTGTAGGTACGCTAACTAAAGCTGTGAATATAATATTACTAATAAAATAAATAATAATTTACCATTAACAGGAAACGATAACGATCCAGTGTACAGTATATTTAGTTGTATCCATCCCATAAAACTCAATTTGTAGTAATATCAATTGTCCATTTTATTGTGCAATTTATACTATATTGTATGTAAATGTAGATGTCTATTTCCTTGGCCCAGCCGTCTCTAAGGTGTCACTCTAAACAGCTGCCCTTAAGGTGTTTTAGCTTTAACAAACTAATTAAGGGGCCTTGAAACAAATAAAACTGCAGTTTCCAATAACAGAAAAAAATGTGCAAGTTAATGGCTCCTAATTGCCAACATTTCCAGCCCCTTGGCTTTGGAAATCGTCCACGGACCATTTGGTTTCTATCTGAATGAAGTCTCCCACCACACCACAACCACCTCTTCTTTTGGAGAAGCCACCACGATGCATACGGGGGAATCAAATTAACCAGGCTCTGGGAGATTGTCTCTTGGCAGATTTAATGTAGATCTCCTTGGAGATACTGGAGGGAAAATGAAGGGAATATCCAGCCTGATCTGTATCTAACCTCAAATGTAATAGACTAGGTCCAGGTCAAGATAGCTATCTCTGTCTGAGCTCACTGAGGGCAGTTTATGGAGTCCATGTGCCGCTGTGCTTGGTCTAAGATATTTAAACACACTGAGAAGTGCAGTGAAGCTCAATACAAGTTTGAAAGCAACAGGACTCCGTTCCTCATACTGTATGCTTTTAAAGTATAATTTTATTGATATACCAGACCAATACTTGACTTTAATTAAAATTGATGTCAGCCTTCTAGTGTTGTTTTCATCTCATAAGATAAATATGACAAAATCAGATTAGGTTTACAAATTATCACTACTCCAACACTTGTCTGAGCACTTCATCCCAATTGATTTATGCGACATGTTAATCAGAATTGACACAAGTGTGCATGACTTGCAGTGTTTATGGTGGATTATTTGAGCTTCATATTCTAAATGCTATTTAAGATGCTTTTCTATATTGTAGGGCAAATACCAATTTATTCAATAATACTGATTTTAAATCTTAAGTTAAGTTAAGAGTTTTAGTACAATATATTGGTTAAAGATGTTTCAAACCAAAAAATGTCTCTATTGGTGCTGGCCCTGAGGAACCTGTGTTTTACATATGAATTTGCATCACTGCTTCTAGTCGTGCATATCCAGATCTTTGTCTCAAACAACAGAAGTCTGAAAAGATTCTCACCTGATAATCACCACTGTTGCTAAATGGCAGCGTTTTAATTTCTATTTGTCTTTTCACATGTCTTTGTTCTCAGAAACCCATCAATATGTATCCTGCAATTTATAACAGCCTATTGTTTATTTAATTCAACTACAGTTAAGATCTCTCCAGATCTCACTTGAGCAGTGGAGACTCTGCTTTCTCCACTAAGCTGATGCATGGCAATGTATGTGCACATGTACGGGCAATACACACACAAAAATGGAAAACACACGCACGCAGACACACAAACAGACACACCCACAGAGTGAAATTATTAATTAAATTGGCTGTGGCTTGAGATAAAAAAGAGATGCCTGCAGTTTTCAAGACAGTCTTTTATTAAAAAAATGACAGAGCAGTGGGGATAATGGCACAAGACCGTAGCTGTTTGAATATTAAAACTGCTGAAAAGAAATGTCCTGGAGAGTTGGCATGTAGGCAGCATTAAATTAATTGTTGCAGTGACATTAGAAAAAAAAAATCAATTGACAAAATGCCAGTAACTCAAGGCAACAAAATATATCTAATGTTTTGAACACTGAACGTTATATTAAAATTATGTTCTGTGTTCTTCTGAATCCTTAGAAATCTTTGGTTCTAAAATATTACATTCACTAAAGTAATAAAATGAATAGTACTTAATCCAAACAAATACGTTACCTAATTTGGATAATAAATAACTCCTCGGTGGCATACAGTTGGACCACTGAGATCATCATATATTAAGGAAAAATCAAACTCACATACTCTTTTTTTTTTTTAGCAACGCTTTGCTTCACAGTCAGTTGTTTAGGGACACCTCTGTGGTGCTGTTAGTTATGAGGAGGTGAGAGCTTTCTCCTGTCACGTTCTCCCAATTGTTAAAGTTCTTTCAGACAGTGAGTAGTTACTGCTGTGTCTCCTGCCCGGCAACATTGGTTCTCTATCATTTGAAGCAGCAACAGGGTTCAACTCTGCCAACACCGACACCAACTAAGGCTGTGTTGCAAAGTGATAATTAGTTCAATCAGACTAATGTTACAGCAGCTGAACATGAATTTAAACCTCCTTTCTAAGATTACTTACTTAAAACTACATAAATAGGGAATAAATATGAAGAAAGCAGTCCCCGGCTACAAGTATATATTAATTTAGACAAACAATACATTCTTGCCTTACTCTATTATATAAGCTTACAATTATGCAGCCGTTTTGCCAAATGTTGACATGGCTCAGCAACCTTCTCAGTGTGGGAAAAATATTGTGGTTGAATTAATGCATTTCAGTTCAGCACTGCCATCAATACAAAGATGTCCCACTTCAGCCAAAGGAAGCAATTAACAAATCATTGACGGCGAAGGGGGGCTGTCGCTGGTTGCATATGTTTCTTTCAGAGATTTTTCATACTTCACTGTCCATCTTTAAAATGTTGTAATTTTCAATTTTTCACTTTAACCTCTTAATAAAGCTTTGATTGACATTTTGGTTAAGTAGAAACAAAATTAATATTTAAATGAAGGTTTAATATAACCTTGTTTGATCTTAAACAAGGTTTAAGATGCTACAAAAAACCATCCACACTAATTCATTGTGCATCCCAAGGGATGATCATTTATAATTTTTCAGTGACCTCTTCTACCCTGTTCAGCAGCCTGGGCATGGTGGTGCTGTCTGGCTTGAAGCCTGCGAGGCTGCTGCAGAGACATTAGGCCAGGATGACAGAAGTCCTCACACAGGCAGCAATTTCTCCTGACACAGCAGCAGGCTAAAATGGATGGAGCTCTACAGCAGCCTGAATCTGCTGCGCACAGTCCTCACAGCCGTGTAGAGAAAAGCCTGGGATGAGTAGATCTGTGGTTATGGGACCACTGTGCTTATAGCGTATCAGCGATACTGAACTGTTATCAACAAAGTTTCAGTTTCTTCCATTCCAAAACAAAACTATAATACCTAGACAAAAAAACAATACACACAAAGCTCAAAAGGTAGAAATTCTCAATTTTGAGACAACTGTAACAAACTAAAACAGTAATACCGACTTTCCTGCTTCATGAAGCAGATGTGAAAGAGGACTTGCCCAAGCCAAAATGAAAAACCATAAAATGTAGGTGTTTGATGCTCTCGAAGCCATACAAACATGTATGCACTAAAGTTACTTCATGATATGGTGTCAAAAATGTAGTCCAATTAACACTGTCCATCGAATAAATGAAAAAAAAAAAAGAGAGTCCATAGCTGAGGTCAACGATGTATGAGTTAATCCTCGTTAATGACGTAATCAGCTTCATGAGGCTAATGCTGATTGATAGGGCTGGACTGAAGCTATCCTGCGTGACCTTCAGTGGGTCCCTTTGGGTGAAGCGAATGACAGGAGAGGTGTGTGACAGTGCCAGTCCCTCTGCCTCCCTCTCCGAGATTGATCGGAAGGCCTGCATTGTGTTTCCCAGGCCAGTCACGCCTCGTTATTGGCAGCCTCACTTAGAGAATCTGACAGGACACATCATACACACAGCAAACTCCCACTTTTTACTGGGGAATGGACACACCCTGCTGCTCACACATATGCACGCACACACACACACACAACAAATTCTCTTCCTATAGGTGTTCCTTTTTAGACTTTTAGACCACACACTACCTGCCTGTGTGGTGGCTTGACCAAAAACACAACTCAATCCAAGTGCTCCTCAGTTAAATCATAGCATCATGTGTTTGACTTTGCTTTTATTTCACCTTTTGAGAAAAAAAAAAAAAGTTTTTGAAGGGGACTCTATAACCCTGGCAGGTATAATATGATTAAGCTGAGTAGTGGTTTCCGGCGCAACTTCACCTACTTCCAAGGTGCGTGAAGAAAGGAAAAGTCTGAGGAGGTCAAAACTGAAAGTGTTCCTGGATTTTTGAACCCTTCGGGTATAATGTGGTTTCCAAATCCAATGCCAGCAAAAACTAAAATGCAGACAACGTAGCAGAAAGGAGCATTTAGGAGCAGCAACACATCTGAGAGTTAAATATAGTAATTTACACGACACCTTCTCTATTGTCCTCTCTACCTCTTCCTAGCCAGGCAGGCGGTCTTGACTTAAATATGTTTGGCTGAAAGCTGTATTCACAAGCAGGACGTAAAAGGTGTGGATTGGCTCTTGAATCCTCGTAAAAACAATAACAAACACAGGTTGTTGCCGTATGACGCAATGTGTGCCATATAACTCTAGTAAAAAAAAATGGTACAGTATCAGACATTGGCTAAGAGAGCTCTGTGTGTGGGTCTTGAAGTTTTAGTTTTAAGACCCTTTTAGTCCTGTTTAAAAATGTACTTGCTTCTACCTCAGCTACGTGTAGTTGGTATCAGTTCTTTCCTACTGAGATTCGAAAATTCTAAGCAGATGAAAACCCCAAAATACCCCCCAAAAATATCTACCTAGAGATCTAGGGAGTCCAAATCAGACTGAAACCTAATTTAATGTCACCAGTGCATACAAGCTTTAGCTGGATGCAGATGGAAAGTCAGCTCTTTGTCCTTTTGATATCATACTTTAGTAATTTTTTGCACTGCCAACACCAGAAATCACAATAATATTTTTTTTACAGCTGACAATAATATCTATGTTGTACTGCAGACTTTCTCCTCAGTGAGGGCGAATACATTTGTCTGATGCTAATTTCATCTTTCCTTCATTCATGTTCATTTTCGTCTGTAAATGTGCATAACCTCATACAAGCTTCTAAATGTCACACAAATTGCTTGAAAGACCAGGGGGGTTGTGTACTTCTTATCACAACATAATTTTTCATGTAATCTGATTTAGGGAAACAAAAATGAAAAATAGAAATACACTGAAAAAAAAATGAAACCCAAGAGAATTAAGAGACATTAGGGCCAACCCTAATACGGGTAATGGGATAATGGGGACATTTACTGGGCTTGAGCATGGTTTGACCAAAACTAATAAACATGTATGCACTAAAGTTATGATGTCATCCATATGCTACACTGTTAATAGCCATACTGTAAAAAAACAAAAATAAAGTACAGTGCAGCTTGATTATACAGCTTGTGTTGCATAATCCTGAGATACTAAAGAACAATACAAATTTGATATAAAGTTCTACTTCGCAAACAATCCAATCAAAATTACCATGTTTTAGTCTTGCCTTTCTGATACATATCCAGACAGTCCACAGAAGCATGCATTGTGCTCATGTGCTTTTAGGGTAATTTATAGTCATATATACTTCCTATAACCCTAAACGGTGTGCACTGGGGCACTTGAATGTTTCAATAACTTACTCTGTGTTATAATACAAACCTAAGTGATATAAACTTAACTGTTGCTCTTAATGGCTTGAGGATGTATAGTAGTTATTGGGTGAACCTTTACTTTGGGAGAAGACTTCTTTAAATATTCAGCTGTATTCTAGATTTTGTTTAACCACCAACTTTAGGTTGTTGTACATGAAGAAAAATAATGAAATTTTGTCTCACAAATGACTTCCCAAATGATGTTATAAAAAACAAAAATTTGAAAGTCCCATGAGTTTCTAAGTGTGGATACTTTCAGGCAGTGATTGACTCACAGAGTTACCAAGGAAACCAAATATATCAATAACTATTGACCCAATGATGGATAGAGGTCATTAACGCCTTGAACACAGTGTAGTGGAGTGAATTCAGTCATTCTTGATATGTAACTGTTGCCCTCTCCCCCTTTTGCTTTAATTATGTGAACTTTTACCCCCAGTGTTTTTTTGTCCAAGATTAAATGGTGTGACCCTATTGTTCTATCTCATTTTTTAAACATTTGTAGTCCTTATTTAGAAGGGAGCTTAATTGAATTTGGCCCATGGGGCATTAATCTTGGGGCTGTGTGGTCGGAGGCTGGAAATTGGATCCAGGTCAGGTTTTTACATGTTGTAATTAAGGTCACCAGGGGCAAGAGGGAGAGGGAAACGTAATGGGGGAGGAGGGACGGAGGAGCACATAGGATAGAGGTAGGAGAGGGAGGGAGGACTGAGGGAGGAGCATGGAAGTGGGAAAGGTGAGTAAGGCTGTTCGGGTGAGCAGTAAAAGAAAATATAGAGCAATGGCAGACACAGAAGAATAGAAAAAGATGAGAGCCAACAGTAAGAGTCTCATGGAAGAGAAAGGGAAGAGAGCAATGGTATATTTACAGACCAGATGAGAAAGTGAGGGCTGGGAGAACTCTATAAAAGAGGGATGACGAAGAGAAATAGGATGAGCAGCATATAGACTGTGACATATTTTCACTGGGTATTGGCTGACCAAAGGCATTTTGCTATTACAAGCATAGCCAAAGGGGCAATGATTACAAAGGCTTGCACATGTGAGATAAATACAACTCCTCTCTTCCTTTTCTCTTCCTGCCTGCATCCTTCTGTCCATTTCTGTCAGTTTCCATCTTATTATTGTCATCATTTGCTGTCTCTCTATCTCTCTGTGTTCCTGGCCGTCTCCCTTTCTCTCTTCTCGTCTGCTCCCCAGAGAGACAAAATCAGGCGGTGAGGGGAAACTGATGAAGACAGGGATATGTGGAAATAGAGAAGGGGACGGGGGGGGNNGGGGGGGGGGGGAGAGATGAGGCCCATCAGGAGATGAGTGTAACAGGAGTAGAATGATAATGACCAGTGAGCCCTTGCTTTCCACTGCTCTGTCTCTCCACAGCTGTGGTGTCACCGGGAAAAATCCGCAGAGCATGCATGTACTGTAACGTCTAATCTAGTCCCTGCCTAAACATCGCCTCTATACTCTCCTCCTCAGTTCAACAATACAGAAGCTGCAATAAAACCCTTGAGGGACCAGGAACTCCCAACAATTACCACAAGGAACATCAAAGAGATCACACTCTCACAGAATTAATCATCCCCTTCTATGGCACACATACACTCACACACACTTATAGAGATGAAGCAGTCTTGCTTCATATCTTATTTCCACAGTCTTAGCATTGTTCGATTTCATAAAGCTCATGAATACTCGCTCTGTGATAAAAGCATTTCAGGCGACGACTTTAGAGAGCCAAGAGTTAAAACCACGCTCTAGTACCACACTCCCTCTAATGTTCTCTAAGCATTTAAATGTAGACTGCAGCAAAATTGAAAGCTGAATAAGTAAATTTTAGGCCGCATATTTAATAGTCTTTTCAGGAAAAAAAAAGAAGCTCTGGCTGGCTGACTAGAATGAAATGTAATGAACAAAAAATAATCACTCTCTCTTTCACAGTTTCTCTCCCTCTGTCCTGGGGAAAATTATATTTCTGCATTTAGTAAATAAAAAGAAAGAAGGGAGAGCTAATCTCTTTGGTGGGAGAGGAGGACGGACTAATGAAACATGTTGACACATGTATTAGAGGCTGCCATAATTGAATAAGGGGATTTGGAAGAACATTATTAAGATATGTGGGGATTTAAAACGGTAGAGAACAGAGGCAAGGCCAGCTGAGTCAAACCAGCGCCTAGAATCGTCTCCTTCAAGTTGTCTTGGGAGGAAGAGAGTTTCAGCCCTGCTTTCTATGGCCATGTTTTATGGTTATCTTTTATTTATTTAAATTATATCTTTGTAAGCCACAGTTGGACCATGACTTTGACTGCTCCCTGCAACCATAAAATCAACTGTGCACAGCTGGAGAATATATGTGCAATCTTGTTGTTGAACTGTTAGATTGTCCACATATGTATGTCACATGTACACCTATGCAAACAAAAAAGATAAAACACATGTGCAAAGCAAGCTGAATGAGCTTTCCCCATGAATCAAGAAATATGTTCATTACAAAATTGGTAGGCTGGCCTGGTGGTGAAGCTAGAGGAGCAGTATCACCAAAATAAAAGAAGATGCTATGCTTACGTTTCTTTTGGTATTAAGGATATATTGATCTCACAGAAGCAAATGGGCAGAGTAATGCAACCACTTCCTCCCAAACTTTAAATACAGGTTTCACATAAGGTTTCTAAGATATTACAACTGCATAATTTTGTATTTTATGCACTTAACAGAATGAATCACACATAATAGCTGCGTTAGACAGGACCATCTCATTCCCACTAATTAAGACACTGTTGACACACCAGCGTAAACATAATCGATGAACTTGTGATTGAACTTTAGCATTAGCTGTTAAATAGCGACATTCTTATTACGATGCCATGCGCCCCACTTTGATTTGTGGACAGTGTGCAGAGTGTTGATAGTGCAGTGGTAGAATCCTTGCCCACCATGTATGAGGCCAAACTTTAATTCCTAGAGGGCCCAAAAATCTTGCAAAAGTCAATGACAAAAAATGTAACATTCCTATGACCAAATCGAATTTAGTTTCAGGCAAGGATAATAAGCTTCTCTGAAACCTGGACTTACCAAAGTGAGACACTTTGCCCGTCTCGACTCTTTGGCATTTATTCGTATAAAGCATCAGACTGTTCAGTGTGTAGTTAACTGATGTCACATTACAGAATTTCTGGGTTGCATAGTGAACCACACAGTTGTCAACTGCAGCTTTAATGGTCACACATTTCTTAATAACATTGCACCCAGACATTGTTCCAGATGTGCCATCAAATTAAAAGCAATGACACATAGCGACAAAAGACGAAAAAGCACGCTTTCACATGCTAACGTATTCAAACCACACGTTAGGTGAGATTACAGGATATATGTCTATTCTTCAACTTGCTGATGGTGCCCCACCTAGCCAGTCATGTACCATACTGTGACAGTGCTTTGTCCTCTCCCCTAGAGTGTTTCAGTCATATGGCTAATTAGTAGATATTCACACTCTTCAGAACCTTGCTTCCCGCTCACCTCCTGTAATCCCCCACTGCATGTCATTTCAATAATTAGACATATAAAGGTGGGAAGATTCATCTCCATGAGTTACAGGACAGTGGATGTACGCTTAATGGCTAATGAATGTCCATAATTGACCCAAGGCTGTGAAGTGTGCTACTATTCGCCAACAGCAGTGTTCACAGAATTAGTTTTACATTAAACTTCCATTAAATTTAAACTTGTGTGAATTTATGTATAAATATAATAATTGAAACAGAGTGGGTAACAGTTAATTATATTAATTAACAGACTGGTAAAGACTAATTAAAGCATGACTCAACTAGGAAATATCCAACATATCCAACTAATATGCGTTGAAAGGCTTACTGTTGTTTTTTGATGAATGAGAATCAAAAGAACACAAAAACTTTAATGCTATCCTATACCCTCAGGCTTGCTTCAGTATAAATCTTAAATAACAGAAACATAAAATTATTACCTTGACTCTGTGGAGCATTTCATTAAAGCATGATTTAAAGCACTGAAATTTGAACAGTATCCATTAAATGTGAAAAAGGTAAAAAAAAAAGAAAAAAAGAAAAAGGTTTAATGAATGTACATTGAGGATCTCATCTTATTATGCAAATGCATTCTGAAACCCCAAACTGAAACCTCCAAATACGATGGTGCAGCTCGCTAAGAGAGATAGCTCGGCTTGTTGCAGGTCACGACCTTTCCCAGCCGAAGCTGCAGTTTTTAATTCCTCTCTGAACATTTGAGAAATGACTCACGAGGACCTTGTCCTCCAAATGACTCCTTTTGTGGGACTGATCAAAGCTACCTATCTTATCTCCAAATGGGCTTAATTGGGCAAATGATTTGTGTAGTGAAAGGTTTTAACATATTACTGAGGCTTGGTGAACCAAAATAATTCCCACTATAAGAAGCAAGTGCCAACTGTCTGGAGTGCTTTCAGTGCATTTGCTGCGCGCTCTCTGCATCAAGGTGAACTGTCGAATAAGCCAGACTGCAAAGTCCCTTACCAAGGTTACTGGGAATTCACAGGTTTTCATTATAAAAAGAAGTGTTAACAATTCATTGGCTGGGTTTAGTACAATCTTACACTGCTTTTGTCACATGTACAATTGCTAACTGCATGTACTAATCAGTAGTTGAAAGACTTAAATTACATCCTCCTACCTATTGTATTGCACTCTTGAATGAAAAAAGTCAACTTTTTCCCCACAGTGTATTTCCCTTAGAGAATACATACACATTTTTTCCTTACAAAGTGAACTCGGTCAAAGATTGTCACAGACTGTTTGAATTAAGCATTTTAGACCAGGCAAAATACTCCACCTCAGTTTTGCCTCTTGCTAATTTTGAGAATTCACAGGGCAGTGGGTGGTTTTGTGCTCGCCGGAGCATACAAGCGGAGGCAATGAGGCAAGTGGAATAACATTAGAGCCCCTTGTTTGAAACTGCAATCCACGGAGCAGGTAGGCAGGGTGGGGGGGTGGGGGGGAGGGAAGGGCATTTGTACCAGCGGCTCTGATCAAGTGCATAACTAATGACTGCCGCTCCAAATGTCAGCGGAGACGTTCTGCTACCCTGACGGACGCCTTCTTAGCTGACATCACACAAGAAATGTGAAAATTACAAGACCAGATCAAAACAAGGGCTAATTTTCTCAGCGAGCACCAAGGGAGAGAGATATTATGAGGAGAAAGAGGTTGTGGTGGGACTGGGAATGGGTATGTGGATGAGGAGAGAATTGAAAAAAAAAAAAAGAAACATGACATTATACTGTAGGATCACTTTCATTACGTTTACATCTGGCTGTAGGTGCCACAATCACGGTCATGAATCAGATATTGTTGCTGTTTCTCTGTATGCATGATTTGCATTCCCCAATTCCCAAAGCCAGACAACAGAAGCTCTGAGATCTGTGAGGGCTTCACTCACAGTTCTGTCAGGACCGTCACAATCAATATGCACTCTAATGATTCTCATTTTACACTAATCCCATTCCTAAAATAAAAAAAACAAACTTCCATTGGTAGCTCATGCAGACACATGAAACAGGCCTGCTTCCACAGGTAGCCATGCTTGTTTCACCTGCACCGCTCTCAAAGTGCTTCTGTGTGAGGGTATAGATTTTTACAACAATGCCCTCCTGAGGAAATTCAGAGTAAAACAGTGTACAGGCACTGCTCATTCAAACTCTGGGTGTATTTGTACATCAATCATTCTTTCGGAGTCCCCTCTTTATCTCTACATCGACTGCATCCATCTGTATATCTGCCTGCCTGTCTGCTCAGCTATCCAGTTTGATTCCACAATGCCTAATCAGTATTCATGCTGGTATATCACAAGTAATTATGAGCATGCACAGTTAGAAATGGTTAATTCCCAGCTTCAATGGAGAAAGCATCAGCGATGAAGTTAATTAAAGTCTCGATGTGAGGCAGTAGCCCCTAAAACCTACGCTGCTGTGGCATCAATTCAGGGCCTATATGCAAAATACATGCACAATGTCTCATAAATGAAGTGATAATCTGAGTCCAGTTTGATTCTGAAGTCACAGGAAAGTTCATGTCATCTCAGCCTGCATGGGCCCTGAGCCTTTCTCCACTGGAAAGAAATACCACGGAGAGTGTGATGTAGAGCATTAATCAGTCACCTTTATTGCTCTTCTCAGAAACAAAGAAAAAGTTGCAATTTAAAATCACTGATGTGACAATTATTCTTGCCCCGTCTTAAGTTTATGCTGAAATTGGGAAAAGGAAATCATTCCTTTCTCAACTCCTACTTCATTATTTATAATTAATCATCTTCTTACATTAAGCCTGTTTAGATGATTAATGGGGGACAGGTTGACTATGAATTCCTAAAGCTTAGATTTTTATCAAGGAGAGTGATAAATATTAATTTCCTAATCATCCACAAAAGAGGAAACTAGGTTATTGTGGTTTTTGAAGGCAGTGTAGGGGAGGATGTAAACACTAATTATGGGTTTGTATTATAAAATGTATCCAAGAAAATCATAAGGACGTACTGTTCTGTGTGATAAATCATAGTTTTGCTTTTAAAAGTGGCACGAAGAACAACGCTGTTTCTCAGATCAATCTCATTCTCATTATCAGTCTTGTTTTTACACGACATACTGCAGTGTCAGCCAACGTGCATGCTTTAAACATTAATAGAAAGAGGAAAGAAAGAAGACCACCAGTACCACAAAAGGAACACGCAAGCTAACAAAGTGAAATCAAAGAGATGAGCTGAAAGGTACTTGTAGTGCTGTTTTAGAAAAATGTGTGCATATGCATCCAGTCTTTGTCTGTACACGGGTTCCAATGAGTTAATTAGGAAAATGCCAAACACCTGTTAGTTAAGATTCATGAGAGTTCTTCAAACAGAAAGATCAGCTGTGTAACAGAACAGCTCAAACAGTACTGCAGTGCTACACTGAATCTTAAATTGGTTAAACAGATGTAGCTGAAATGATGTTGAGCTTTTAGCACTGACAGAGACATTGTGTCTCCATCTGAGGTAAATATTCACTTGAACTTTTGAACTGTAATGAAAGATAGTAGGCGAATGGATTCAGATGCAAACCCACATCCTTTTGAAGGTAACAGTTGTTACAGTGATGAGAGGTTAGCCTTTTTGTGCTGTGTGCAAGTTAAGGAGATTTGGGTCGATGCCTTCTCTACTCCACTTATCCCATAATTCCTGCCCTGCATCCACTTGTTAATTATTCACTTTCTGTCCCCCAACCCCCTCACGCCCCCTGCCATCTTTTTGGCTTCAGGATAAGCTCATCAAGCTTTCATAACATTAGCTTCTTCTAGACCAATCAGGAAATCAAAAGGGAAATGGCTCTAACATTCACCCTCATGCACACTGAGTGAATGTTTCCTGTCACTAAGTGAAGACATCACCACAACAAAAATACAAAAAAAGATATTATCCTGTTCTCCAAGCTTCCCTCTGCTCACGTTGTGTGACACTTGTTCACTGGGAGCAACTCAGCACCTCCACTGAAGCAGTTAAAGATTAAGGGTGTGACCAGGCATTCCTGGAGCACTTATATGAACTCTGAAACATTTATCTTTGGCCAAGTGAGAACAACGGAATTCAAATGTGGCTGAAATCGATTAGTGAACCTCAAGATGTCTTAAGTTCAGGTGTCATTTTTCCTCCATGAGAATTATTATACAGCTTATTAGAAGTAAAAGCTGTATTACTGGAAATTAACCTCAAAACATAAGAGATAATGAGATTGAAAAACACATGAACACAACATACATACACATACATCTGAAATACTAATCATCATTAACTCTAATCATTTAAGCCAAACATTTTTTGCATATAGTACTGAAACAACCTTACAGGACAAAATGAATGCAGGTAGAAAATGGAGGAGAAACAAAGTGAGTTTGAAATCCAGAATGTCACACCGATTCCTATTAATGCAGTTTAATGTGCTCTTGATTTTCAGCAAAAGTACAGATATTATAAAATATGGACCAATAATTTTCCTAAATAGTCAGTTGCCCTTTTTTAAAAGTTATACTACACCCAAGTCCCTTTAAAGTATGAAGCAGTGACAGCTGTAGGGTTGAAATGTGACTGTAAAAAAAATAATTAGTTTGCTTCTTCATGTACAACAAGTCCGCCTGGGTTGGCAGCAGCCATCAAAACTTCTCAAAATTACTCATACAACACAGTCTACTTCTTCACTGTACATCAGAATGTTCAGCACTCATATTTTAGACTCTGTGTGTGAGCAGTTGCCTGCATTGGTTTTCTCACTTTTTGAGTGTCCACTTCTTGGTCCTCCCTTGGTTAGAGCCACTCACTCATTAAAAATAATATTAAAAAGTTTAAAAATAATAATTTTAATCAGGTGATAATAACCCGCAGTATGGGGTTTTGTTTATTGAGGAAGTGACTGTTTGAATGACCTGCTGAGAGCCAGTCAGTTAAAAGAGTACTCCACTGATTGCACTCCTATAATATTGTCAGACTCAAGATGGAGAGTTTAATAAAAAAACGAAAGAACCAGAAAAATCGTATTTTTTATTCTATATATTCTTCTTCCTTGCCAAAACGTGGTGCCTACATTACCTACAGTGCAATTCGACCACCAGTATGGTTGGAGATTTGGCCGCATGCAGGGATGATGAGCTGGCTACAGAGGTCTGGTAAGCTAACTTATTTCTAAAGCCAAGGATCTGGGTTCTGACCTCCCCAACGCAATTCGTTCTCTAGCCTATCTGTGCTCTAACTGAGATACAAGGCCTGAACTTCAGGATTGATTAATGTCATGTGGCTAGCCTAAAGTTATCCACCAGGTGAGAATAATATTTTGATGACTGGAATATAAGCAAAGAGAATTAAGTCCTGGTGCTTTTCTTCACTTCCCTCCTCTAGCAAGGACAGAAGAAAATGCACCTACTTTAGAGAGGATGCAGACCTAACCTGCTCTTCTACTCTCAAATTAACAGGCCTGAAATGCCTGGCGATTGTAAATTTACAGAAAATCAGATACCAAATAGTTTTTCTACTCACAAAATAAACTCACATGAAGAGCAACAAAGCCCAACTTTTATCACTTGCATATGCAGCATAGCCCACAGTCCATACAGAGTCCGTATTCCTGTAGTACAAGTTCAGTAGCAGGTATAAAGTCTCTAACAGAAGCTGAGGAAACCAGTGAGTTCCTGGGTGTAGCAAAATTAGCTTCAGTTACTTATTGACCAGCCAAAACGGTGCCTTAAAGTCTTTTCCTCAGAGGGCAAGCAGGGGAGCCTTGTCTCAGCAGGAGAGAGCAGGAGAACCCAAACAAACTTGCCACCAATCATCCAGGGAAACTTCTCCTTGAAGTATGAAGGGTGTAATCTCCATGCTGACAGACAAACACAACCGGGAGTAACTCGCCCTAGCCTAGACTCACTTTACTGAACACTGTGTAACTCTGTCCCCACTGGGCTTATACAATGATACCGCCTTCTCGATTTCTGATGCGGATGAAGCTTGGAAAAGTGTCCTGACGTAGCTCAATTAGCCCCGGACATCCGCTCACACTCACTCGCACAGTTGTGACTTTCAGCTACAGTTTTCCAATACACTTCATCCACTAAAGTCGCAACTTTTTGCTCTTCTTCTTCTTTCTCGACTCTCGTTTTTCCTCTCTGGACGTCTATCTTTCCACTCCGCTGTCTCCTTCTCGTCCCTTGTCCCCAACCTTTTTCACTCCCTCCTTTTTCCACACCTGCGTGATCACTGACCCGGCGGCCACGCGCTGTTCATTCACTCGAGGCATGAGCACTTAAAGGGCAAAACGCGTTTTTGGAGTTCCCATCTCCCTATGGGTGGTCACACGGACTTAAACAGACTTAAGTAAACAAGCAGTGGAGTTTCCCTTTAAATTCAGTAGAAATTCTGGTTGGGTCAACTAATTCCAGAGAGTTGGTACTTCATTTTAAAACCATGGATAACCATCCATAACCATGGATTGAGACAGAAGTATTGTAATAAGCCACATACTGGCAAAAATATGTGTAAGAAAGTGCGCATACATGGGCAGCGTATACACAGATCATGCTGAAGGAGTTGTCTGATACGTTTCACTCCAGTATTAAAACATTTTAACACTTTATTCCCACCTTTCAACTCTAGAGGTTTGATGTGTGGAAGATACACTGATGATGTACTAGTTGACGAGAAAGTACTAACATGAAGGAACACCTCTGATACTTAAGTGTTTTTCAAACACATTACTGGTATGCCAACTTCTAGAAGCATGTTTAGGGTACAATGTGTGCGAATATCAAATAACACCACCACCATCTGCAAGTCGGCTGTTACACAAAGTCTCAGTTACAATCGCTTTGACCCAGCCAATTAATTGGTAGATTAATCAACTAATACTAATATTAAGTGAATAATTTAATCAAGCAGCAGGGCTTGGCAACAGTAACCGCAGACCATTAACTCGGGTAGAGCATTACAGCATTAGTCCAATCACATCTAACAGAACAAGCACACTAATCATAAAGGAACAGAGCGGAGGCCTTGATAGTGGGCCACTCCAGCGTTTACAAAGTGCCCTTCTTAACCCCTCACAAAGCAGCAAAGCACAATGAAATGTCGCTGCTTTGTTGGACCCAGGAGAGCCTTCAAAGTGCCCTTCATGTCGTTATTTTACCCTTATGCATAGACAAGTCACACTGTGCCAAATCCTTTATTTTCCCTTTTGAACACAACCTCTTCACACCCTTCCCTTCTCCTTTAACTCTTTTTTTTCTCTCTTCCGCCTTTGAGCCTGGACATTTCAAGAAGTCTGAGGCAGGCATCCTACAAATTACTTATGGCATTCGTTGCCCCAATCAGGTGCCTTTCCTAACTAGTTTCAAATGAGCGGGAAGACTGTGGGCCATATCCAACTGAGTTACTGATTAAATCTGTTTATCATACGGATAATAATCATCTAACAAAATTAAACCATTTAAAAGGCAACACACGCAAATTTCGAGGTACGTCAATTATCTTACAACATGTAATAAGATGCCATCACAGTGAACAGGGATAGACTGTAAAAGTGTTTGACAGCAATGTTTGATGTGTGTATTATATGCAGTGTGCTTTGCCTCCAGTAATTATAGAGTAATCATATCCGCTTGAAATTGTTTTATTTGTACACCAAAAATATCCCCTACTGAAATACTATTTTTCTTCTTGTTTTATCATAATACAAATGTCCTCTTGGACGAAAACAATATCTTACAAGATGAGATTGACATTTTAATACCGATGTGTGGATGACACGTGAAAATCTCTCTCTTGGTGGTCCCGTTTTATCATTTATCCTTGTATGTAATCTCCATTTTCTAAGAAAGAAAAACATTTCAAGTCGTATCTAGTGTTTAGCGTTCACATTTTGCTCTTGACTGACGCGCTCAGACACTTTCGATGGCAGGCTGAAATTACACATTGTTCATGTGGGGGCTCTCTAATGGCAAATCAGGGAGCACTTTGGTGTTCTGCGAGGAAAAAACTAAGCATTTAATGAAATCAGCGATCAAATGTGGATGTTTTTTCCAGTGACAGTTTTGAGAATGGAGATGTAAAGAGAAGCTCATTATAGAAAAGGAGGCAGAAAGCAGACCTAAGCTATGCAGGCTGTACACGCTGACACTTCATCAACTGAAAACCCTGAAAAAGAAGTCACTCTTTTACTGCAAGCCAAGAAAACAGTGTACACACTGAAAGCTGGGAAAATAAAATCTAAATATGGAGGCATTTGGGAGAGGTTTTAGTTAGTACGCATGTAGCCTTGTGTGTTTGCCATGCTTATATGTGGAAGTCTATGTTTGTATGTAAGCATGTGTGTTTGCATGTGTACTGTCAAGGAGCACTTGACATCAGAGGAGAGGTATGGGCTGAGGGTAGCAGAAGGGGATTTGGTGAATTACCAGGCTGCAGCCTCAGCATCGAGTCCAGAGGATTAGAGCAAGGACTGGGGTCCTGGCAAGAGATGTGCAGACGCACTAGGAGAAGGGGATCAGTGTGTGTGTGTGTGTGTGTGTGTGTTTGTGTGTGTGTGTGAAGCATTGGTCAAACACTGGCTTCAAGCACTACCCAACAACTGAGAGGTACCATGTTATATCACAGGCGAGCACCCTCAAGGTCACTGGGATTCACAGAAAGCGTGATGTGTGGTGTGCCAGTTGGAAAAAAAAACTGCAATTAAACAGAGTCAAACGCTCACTTTTAAAAGCACACTGTGTTGTGGAGGACATGTGCAAATTCACTCTGATTGGATGAAACACTTAGCTCTCTACATGATGCAGTACAAATGTTTTGAATTTTGGTAAAAGCCATTTTCTGTTACTGAATGCATATTAATCCTATCCTTATCAAAGGTAGAAAAAAAGGGCTGCAGTACTATAACAGAAAGATGTCAGAATTACATAGCTGCTTTGTAAGTGTAAATAAGGTGTATATACACAGTAACCCTTTAATTAGTCAACCATAAGTTGGGTAACCAGTCAGCTAATACCTACGTACAGAACTTGCTCACTTCCATTCTTTTTACCCCCAACATAAGGACATATGCTTTATTATATCCATACCTGCAAACACTATTACATTTTTGCTTCTCACATCCATTTTATTATTATTTTTACCCCTTTAAGCCACTACGACATCCTTCTGTCCCACACTCAAATAGGGCTATGATGTCAGTTGCGATTGTCAGTCTTATTTTCTCCCGGGAGAGACACACAAAAAAAGAAATAAAAATGAATTATTATGGTAAGATAAATTGGTAGATTCTTTTCAACGTTTGTACGATATAAACTAAACGTCACATGTATTATTTGTGAATGGTATGGGTTTCTCGGGTTATTGATTGATTCAATGAAGAGAGGGGAAAAGGGGGATCAAAATCAATCTAAACTAGCTTTTAAACCAAAAAAAATACAGATTTTGTACATACCCTATAACTATCTGAAAGAACTTTTGCTGAATGCCACAATATCCTTGGATCCATTTTAGACTCTTTAGACTTGCCTTAGACGTATTATAATTCAAAACAAAAAAGATGTCATTGTCCTGATGTTTTCATGTCTCCTGTCAGACAGTAACAGTAGTAACACGTCAAGTGACACTTTCTCTTTCTTGTTCTCAATTAATTCCACATGCAGTTCACCATTTCTTTGATTGGTCTGTCTGCTTGTTAGCTGTCCTGTCGTTGTTTACTGTCCTAATTTCTGTGCTACCTAATTGGACAACTCTTTTGAGTTGGAATTACTGTACATGATGCTGCCCACGCATCAAAAGCAAATAAACACGGTGGCATTTTACACCCACATCTTCACACTTGTACCAAAGTCCCGTAAGCTAAATGGCAATCAAATGATTTAATAGTATATATATATATATATATATATTTAATTTGAGGTTAGATTCTTAGTTCTTAGTTCCTCCAACTAACAAGAACAGCTCCAGAGCTACTGCATATGTTTAATGTGACTATTTACCATATAATTAGGGCATGGACACAGACAACCTACATAAAAGACTAATGAGCAGCTGTCTTATTTCCAAAATTGCACTTTCCACAACAGTTCTCATGTCACTGGTGAAGTTCTTCTCCCTCTCCCACTTGTTTTCCTACCTTACACTAGCAGTGGCAGCACACAGAGTATTTAACCCCAGTTGACTGCTCAGGATTCCAGTAATGACCCTGGAATATGATCAAAAGCTTAAAAGTATTTCTAAAACACAAAAATCACAGAGGGAGAATAAGAGAGAGAGGAGGGTGAGGGAGAGTGATGCTTGTAAACGCCACATAAAAGAAACATGAATCCGCCATCCAACAATCCTGTGAGTACGCTACTGTTTGCTGGAGGTATGGAGAAGGCTCTAACAAGCATGCTTCTCACGATTAGTGAGAGTAGGGGGGTCAGACTCTGACAAGCCTCGCCTTGGGAATAGCCAGTCAGTATACAGTACCAGCACAGAGCCAGTTAAAGGTGCAGTCAGCAATTCTAATCAATAAATTTTTTTTGTCAAATTCAGTGAATATCTCCTCAGGGTCCACTAGCTGTCCGTTCTGTGTGTACGCTGACAAAAAATCTGGTGTTCGTACACAGCCCTGGCTCTGTAAATGGGAAACAAACAAAGCGGCTCGGACCAAGCCACACAACACTATTCCAGCCAGTCAGCAACATGGGGCGTTCGTGCTCTGTTCTGTTTGTGCTCTACTCTGTTTCTTGTTCCTCTGCTTCTGATGGATACTCTGCCTCTTCCATGTCCTCGCCCACACGGAACAGAGCTACACCATAATAGTAATGAAACGTAAATAACATCAGAGATATTACTTTGTTCTAAAAATATTTTAGTTGCTACAGCAGATTTTCCCTTGGAATTGCACGTCTTCGCCTGTACAACGTTACTTATCGAGGCTAACTTACCCTCGAGCAGCAGACGCTCTGGATTCCGCCATATTTTTCTTTTGGTCAGCTAGCCCAGTTGTTAGCGTCGTTGCCTTGGCAATGCGCTTCCATGAATTTGGGGGGCAGAGCTTCTGAAGGACCCTGAAGGGAGGGGTGTATTTGTGTAACCCGTGGAATTAGATGCTACACAGAACACAGTTACTTCGGGGGGGGTTTGTAGCTTTAATTTTATTGTTGACCACATTTGCAACAGGTCACTTTAACAGAGTGCATAAGCTACTGAGTCTTTTTAGAGAGCTGCTCATATGCTTTCACAATTTGCTGCAGCTTTCAGCACCAAAATGATTTAAAAGAAAAACAAGAAAACAAAATATGGCAGTGGGCTATATACTATTGACAGAAAACATAAAATAAAACCAGATAAATACATATTCTACAACCATAAACCCACAAAGATAACCTGGGAATGGACAATGCATAATGGTAAAGTACACTTACAGTCCAAAAGTTTCAAAGTTTCTAAACCCACGTGGAACTTCCCGGAGACTGCACAACTCAAAAAACTGTCCTTTACCTTCAAACAGAGTTAAAATCAATGTAAAATCTGTACCATTTCTCTAGTCACAAAGTACAATAGCACGGTGTGGCTTTATGCACGCTAACTTTACCTTGCCATGCAATTGAGAACACAGTGGTCGACGGCTGGCGCCAAAATTCCAGGACATGAACTTCAGTAGTGTCTAAATCAAACCATTCCGTTAAAATATCGACAAGTAACATCATTTAAGTACTTGTACAGGAATATTTTACAAGATATGTGTCTATTTACCTACTACTTTATATGACGGGGTCACAGCACCATCCACTCTGCAAAATCTCCAGGTTGTATGCACGTAAACAGGAAGAAAGACCACGATGCACTTGGCGGAGTAACAATAACATCACTCAACACTGCCACCTTGTGTCCAAAATCAGCAATCGCCAGTGACACTGTAACAACCCGCTCACAATCTTCTTCACATTTTAGTTTGACTTAAACAGTGTTACACCCAACAGAAAACAACAAAGAACACATGTATTTACGTTTAAACAACTCTGAGAGCTATACCAAACCTAAGTGAAAAATTACATCTGAGTAGATTTACCACCTGGCAGCATTTGTTTGGCTGTTGAGTTCAAATATCAACAGTTTTTCTCCAGAATCGCTGACTCCACCTTTAATGGAAGGGCAACAGCAACACATTCGTCAATGGCATGTTGCTGCTTCTTGAATCCTGCTTCTCATTTCTTAATCTCTTGCACACTTGTTTGCTCTTATCTTGATTCTTATTCTCACACTCTGGCTTTATCTCTCTTTGTGGTTACGTATATTTAAGGTATCCTTAATCACAAGAGAACATTGATAGTGACAGTGATCCTTGCAATTACCACAAGAGTTGATAGTGGATAGTTAGGGTGGATAGTTAGTTGAGACTGTCCTCCGAAGAACGTCAGCAGAATCAGTCGTTTCAGCAAGTGCCCCAAACAACATATGTTTTCATCCAGGTCACCAAGCATCTAGCAGGCTTAGAGTGACAAAGTCTGCATAGTGAGGAGGTTTGGTTGGATGGATGGGTCAATAAACTGTTGGTTTTCCATTTCTAACTGTGAGTCAACATTGTTTTCTTTTAACCATGACCATGATCATTTCTTAACCTTGACCACATGGTTATTATTTTGGTAACCATGATGGCGAAAGCCCCACAACCTTAACAAAGTAGCAATTTTAACCCAAACCACAATGTTTCAACTAAGTACTTATTCAAGTCCAAAGCTTGATCTTTGCTCTAACCAAGTTGTGTTTATGCCTAAACCTAACCAAACCTTAACACTGTCACATTGTAAAATAGATTTATTTTCCAAAGTGATTTCTACCCGTGTTGGAAGACACGAACAAATCATCCTACTGATTGAGGCGTCGGATCAGAAAATACTTCCCTGAATGCAACTTGAGGGAGACATTGGAGAAGACCTCCAATGTCTCAAATTGCATTCAGGGAAACTTAACTTGCCTAAGCAGTAACCACGCTATTATGGATGGCCTGTTTTCCAGGCTGAGCAGGTCTTTGGGATATTCTACATTCACTCGATGAATGGATGCAGTTTTCGCCTGCATGAGAATTCTTAACTGCCTTGGAGATTGGCTGGTCTGTGGGACCTCAGAGGAGCAGTTCTGTCATCATGATGCTTTGCTCTTTAATCACATTCAGGGCCTGGGGTTGCACCTGAACAATGGCTCAAGCAATCTCAGGTGACAATAAATGGTTCTGGGGCCAGCAACTGTAACAATCATACTGCCAATGGAAAGGACACAGGAATTTAGTACCTTCCTCTTGTTATTTCAGTTTGGACCCCAGTTCAAATGGGCACACTGGCTTCACCTCATGGGCTCGATGGCAGCTATGGCGCAAATGGTCTCATTGGCCCGTTCCTGGGACTGAAACTGAGGTTTCACACAGTGAGCTCCTTTTTTCGTGGAGTCATCCTGCCAACGAAACAAAGGGTGGTCTCCATGACCAGTGACTTATCCCCGTGCATCCCTGGTAGGCTGGATTGCTGTTGACACCGGTTTTGGTATTGGCAGAGGGGTCCCCAAAGTACCTTCTTCGGTGAGCAGGGTGCCCTGGGTGTCTGGGCCAATTAACTTAGTAGTGGTCTGAACCCAGGGAAGTGAGGACTCAATCATTATGTGATCAGAAAGATCTGGTGCTGCTTCACATGGCAGAAGTAAACTCGTTTTGTCTCAGGATGACAGCACATTTTTCGTTCTTTTTCTCCTTAAAGAACAATAGCCCACTTCAGGGGTAGGCTATTATGGCGTACACGTGGCCTCGGGGCTTGCTTTATGCCTTCTGTCATTTCACTCCTCTCCTGTTATTTCTTTGAAGGTTTGCGTTGGAGTGGTGAGGATAAAATGGTGGTGCTTCTTTGCCCCACATGTGGTGGTTTTCACTGATTCAACCTCCTTCTCAGGACTCAGGCTTATTATTATTACCATTACTGCAATTTCAATTCTATCCAATTTCTGTTGTGTTTGTTTTAGATAGTTCGGATTCCAATTTATGACTACAGCAGCCAAAATGTGTTAATTTTGTGAGTTGTGCATACTGAGTAAGTTGCATGCTTGGCCTAATGGCCTAAGGACATAAATCATTTTACAGTTGTTACACTTATTACCTTTAGGTACTTGGCTTTTATCCTAAAAAATGTTGTGCCCCTGTCAGAGAATTGTAGACTGTAATGCGGGCTGCAGACTCTCACTGCACACATGGATATATCTAGACTTGAAAAATAACGGTAATGGTAAAAGCAGTAGTGAGAGGTTATTGAAGAGAAACAGCAAAGCAGAGGTAAAAAGGCAGAATGGAAACTAAAACTCAGGAATTTATCATCATTTATCTTCTCACTTCATTCAAGGAGGGCATTATTCCCTGTTCAAATGCACTGCTTTGGGTAACATTTTACCACACATCAGTAGGTACCTATACAGAATAACACAACTGAAGAGCTTCATTAGACTCACTGCTTCGGCAAGAATTTTCATTTTTGTGAGAATCAAGTGCTCTTTTGAAATTTTTGTGATAGCTAGCACTGCCATGTGCATTTCCACACCAAAAGGCACAGAAATCATTTTCCTGCTCCCAAATGAAAATCCTGAGCCAAGAGGAAGCCTCAGTCTCTGTGAATGACACCTGTTGCACCTCTTAACAGTCACAGTGATACAAATGAAATAAGAAAGTGTTTAGTTGTTTGCTTTCAAACATAGAAATAAATATAGATTCTGCCTGTTTGACTTGCATTCATTTACTCAGTTACACACACACACACACACACATGTAGAGAAGTTGGAAAGTTAGGTTGAAGCAGAGAATGCTAAAGGCCAGACAGTGGGCGATTACTACCCTGATTATTACCCTGACATCTTCAGGGAAAATTATACAGAGGCACTGAACGTCACACGCTGATCTCTTTGCCCTGTTACAGATTAAAAGCCCCACTTCAAATGCTGTAGTTTAGGCACATCAAGTTCTTAGCACTTGGCTGAATTAACATTTCACCAAACTTTGTAAAGCCCAAGTGACTGTAGCTTATTAGTAATCTATATGACGTCTGATCTGGTACAGACTGGGGATGTCATACACTTCAGCCAGATATCTGACAGCAGATAATGGACAAGCCAATGAAGCCATAGAGATAGCAGGGAACAGCAAATTACTTACACTTTGATTTTGTCTTGAACAATTTAATGTAATGACAGTGTGTTGTATTTAAATCATTCGAACACTTCGACAAATTGGCTGTTGTACTGTTAACGTGACCCAGGCTGAGAGAACATATGGATAACACACTCCAAAAGTAAGTATCATTCGGTATTTCCCTACTTGCCACAATGAGATTCATCATTGATGAGGAAGGGCATGTTGTCATTGTAAAACATACATTATATCCTGTTGTTTGAAATTCTATTTGAATCCTTGTTGTCAATTTTTTTTGTTAATAATGGTAATTAGAAAATAAATTTCATGCCTGATGTGTATTTCATATCCCTCACTGCCAGCGCAGCACATAGCGACTCAATGCTGGGGTCCTTTCTTTTACTTCTTACCAAAAACAATGAATTCGAATAGGGATTACAACTTCCAAACACGCTGGAAGGTGTTTATGAAGAGCACCTGGAGGGTGTTTTGTTCACCAGTTAAGATATTTATTTCACCAAGTTTAATTTTACCATTCTGTGTTTCGTCCAGGGGGATCTGATTTGATTACCATTCTTAATAACACTTTATTCGGTTTTCAGTAAGGCCTCCTAAGGTTACCTGAGAGCCATTTCAATAATGTAAACTGTGCACAGGTGGTCATCGTCTGTGGTGAACCTTTAAGCATGGGATTTCAGGGAATTTTATTCCTTTCATAACTCGAGAGAGCACAGTGGTGTGAGGAGCCTACTGTTTCTATCCATTTAGCTTATTAGATGAAATCCACCAGTAATAAGATCTTGATCAAGGCAGAATGCCAGCAGTTTTCCCTTGTTTGCTCACTGTTGTGGAAAATAAGCACAAAGTTGTTCCAGCAGCTGGGTTGTCACCTCTGTGTCAGAGTATGAGTATAGATTTTTCCCCATAGTCTCTTGGGGATTCAGTAAATGCACTTCATTGCAAATCATTTTTCCTATTTCCATGGTTTGCCCACCACAAGGAGCGACTCTTGTAGAAGCATTACATTGTTATCTCTGTGTAGATACAGCTGACACAGTATTGTCAAACTTTTATAGTTGTATTCACGTTCCAAGAGACCTCACCAGGAGCGGTTTTAGCTGTTGTCTGTTGTCTGTTGTCAGCAGACAGAGACAGGGTGGTGAGATGAAATATTAATAGTGAAACAGTTCAAGTAAGAGTCATGCTGAGTTGGAGTTTTTGACTGAATTCACTGATTCCTAAAATGTTGTTCTTTATGTTGCCTCACGCCCACTGTCCCTCTGTTTTTACCTCTCATATGCCTTTTGTAGTCGCAGCTCTGAAAGCATAAATGACTTTGCTTACTTGTGGGTGCAAGTTGTAAAGCAACGAAAGAACGCAAGATAGAAGAGGCTTTTCATCTCATCATTCATGAATTTGGAAGATCTTCGGTATTGGTATACACTCAGAAACACACACTTTATAAACAGTTAGATTAGTTCTCAATTGTCCTGAATCTATATCTTCATATTGTGCAGATATGTTATAGAGATGCAGCTAGTACCATTAATGATGGTTGGATTCAATTTGGATGCATCAGTTCCAGGCCCTGGTTATACTGACTCAGAACATGGCTTACTGGGACTCTAAAATGGATACGAGCCATTATTAACGCTATTTGTTACACCGGAGCCTTTCCTGCTATGAACAGCAAGACTGTTCTGACTTTCTGTGTTGCTGTCCCTGTCAGCCTTTGATGAGATAATCTAATTTATCTGAAATTTTCTGTACCTGGCATCTGAAAAAGGCACTAGTTAAATCGTCAGTGCTGAATTGAAATATTGCCAAAACGAAAAGAGTCCAGAAACTTTGCTTCTAATCGTAAACCAACAGTGCTTTCCTAACTAGCAGATTAACAAAGGCTGCTGGATGCAATTTAAACACGAAATATGAAACAGCTACCTACCCTAATTAAGATGTCACAGCAAGTTGGACTGTGTTTTTCTTATATATTTCCCCTCTAATAACTAAACCAAGCTATGTGGGTGGGCACCGTGGAGCTTAGAGTAACAGCAAAATAGCCACAGTTGCTGCTTTGGTTGGTAGCACCAATTTGAACTTGAAAGGTAGCTAAAAGTAAGCTGACTACTGTATATAACAGCAAGCTGAACTGTGTTTTTACAGTAATAGTTTTGCCTTTATTATTATTAAAAAATACAGCCCAGAACACATGTAGGTAACTAGTAAGCCAAGCTACATAATAGTAAGCTCAACTGTGTGATTTCTAATATTTTTGCCCTCTAATAACTAAAACAAATTGTTTTCTGGCTGCTATTTTGCCCATATGCTTGTATGTGTGTGTTTCTTTTATTTTTTTTCTGTTCGGTAACCAGATATGTTGGCTAGCGAGGTTGCCCTTAACATGTCCTTCTCCCTTTTGTGTGTGTGAGTGTGTTTGTTTGTGCCCTGTGTCTCACCCATTCATGTGTGTCATGATCTCTTCACGCTCCTCTCTCTCTCCGCATTTATGGGCAAGAAAAGGTTGACAGCTAAGCGGTGATAGAGAGAGAGGTGTGGACAGCGCGGTAAGAGATGGAAAGTAAATCAACAGCAGACAGGGGTCACTACCTCTAGGCTGTGAGACTGAGTTTGCCGAAAAGAAAAAGGGGGGTCAGGGGTCAGGGGTCATTTTCCAGCTCGCCTTTCCAGTGATGGAACTATGGTCACAAAAAGTTACATGAATTGCTCGGTGTAATGAGGGGTATCATACAGTGTAAAGAGTGTGTGGAAAATGTGCCTGGGCTTACAAAAGCTCCACACAACTCGCCGGCGCTGTGGCTGCAGCTCACCAGCTTTGGCCTCAATATGTTTCCTTCATGAAATACTGAACACCACACTGTTGCTGGCGTCCAGCTGGGGTTATTTACTATACTACAGGGGTCACTAGAGACTTTATAGCTCTGCCCTGGGTCCTATCAGCTCTCTAGAATGATATATCATCAATAAAACATGGTCACCCCAGCTCTGTGTCCCACACTGTAAAGATAGCGTGGCTGCCATAACTTTATATCTGTACACAGTTGCCATGACACGATATTACATGGGAGCACGTATGCCGCTCTGTAGTGGAAAGGCATGATAGATGATTTATGTTTGACCAACTATCTCTTCATTTGCTATCTTTGTCTCACACTCACTCACTTCCTACTTGTTCCTGTCATTGCCCCCCCCCACCCCCACCACCACCACCACCACATGTGTTAGAGCATGTTTGTTGAGAGCAAGCAGGGAGCTAGAGATATCCTTGTCAAAATCCAAGATATTAACAAACAAGGCCTGGGAGAGTGAGGCCTGTTGATCGAGTTCATTCCTCTGGCACCTTTTCTACCGTTGACTTCATCCACCACTGTGGACATTTAAGCCTCGTCTCAGCTCTTGTGCCTGGACTGCAGATCAAGAACAAGGCCGGCACTGCGAGGCAGAGCGCCCTGCGCTCCATCTGCTCTGGCTGGGATTCCTGCTCTGCTCCATGTGTTGGGACTGAAGAGGTATCTTTTCACCTTGGACGCTGAATGGTAGCCATGTCGCCAGTAAGGATGACAGCCTACCCTTGGCCACTTTGTTCATGGTTGGCAGTAATATAATGTAAGGGAGCTCGAACCAGCAGCTCAGTGGGCTAAGGTGTAAATTGCCCTCTTCTGACACTGTGCATTTGAGTGAGCACATGAATTTTATCTTTGAGTAGAATTTTCAAACACACAGAGCCATTGAAAACATTTTGTTATGGGTTCTTTTTTTTCTCTATGTAGTTAAAATGTTGTGAATTTCCCACTCAGTGCATGGAATACGGCGCTATACATGATGTAATGGTGCAAGATATGTTGTGTCTCTTACGAAATATTGTATCTCTCAAAGGACAACTTTTTTAGGACAGAGAAACAGTAGCTCTGATGAAACGTTTGCACATATGTCTTGGAAAATTATGCAACTAGTGTAATATTCACGAACAAGAAGGCACATGGGTCCAAAACAAACAAAATTTTGCAGCATGCACAGAAATTACTGTGTGCGCTGCTCAACTTTCCTGAAAAAAAAAAAAAGTTTTGCTTTTCACAAGTTAATTGGATGCACCCTCCACTTCGAATTGATCTCAACACCTACGGTATACTTGCTTTAATACCTGCCAACTGATGTAGCAGCTCCAATCTTTAATTAGGAATTTGACCTGACAGCATGAATCGATATTTCAGATGAAAATTATGCGTGTTTATTAAAACTTTTTTTTTTTTGAATCATCTATTGATTGGAAGGAATCCAAAAGGAGTATGAGCCAGGCTGTGTTCTCCTTTTTATTAAGCAGTGGGCTGAGGTATTGGTTGGTCCTTTGTCTACCACTCTGATAGTAACTGTGTATGGTGTAATGTCTATTTGAACCATCATATGTTAATGTGCTACGT
>NTHP01000311.1:695584-729812 GCA_003416845.1 Oplegnathus fasciatus | reverse complement strand
TTTTATTACTATTATCATTCCTCTTGGCTAGGATGCTCTTGTTAAAAAAAAAAAAGTATTTAATTGGATAATCTGTTGTTTTAAAAGTCACAAATACATGGTGAATGCAGTTAGGGAGAATGTTTGTTAAAGAATCCCACAACACAGTCTTTAATGAGTTTGAGTCCTAGGAGGAGTTATTTGCAGAGTAGAGAGAAGTGAATGTCAAGAAGTTAGCTGTTGCCTGAGAGGTCTTCTTTTGACCTTTAAGACTTGTTTTATGAAGAAAATATGAATACTGCCTTCTGAACATCCCTGGTAGTTGTTTTCCTCCACCATCTCAATTAGCAGCTCTGTGTTGAGGCGTATGAGTGGAATGGCGCTCTCGTAGACATCTAATGCTAATTGCGGTCTGACTTTTCTTTTTCTCCCTGTGCTATTATATCTCATTTTGTCGTGACTGTCTTTTGGCGAGCAGGTGTGCTCGAGTGACATTTTGCTTGGCTCTTTGAACTGATCCATCTTTTCTTTTTCTCCCTTCTTTTTCTTCCCTTACAGGTGACTCATCTCAAGTCGGTAAGTCGGCTTCTTTCTGTACCTTCTGCCACCTATCTGTGTTCTTTTATATGCGCTCATCCCGCTGCCATAGCGACTGAATAATTACAGCCCTTCTTTATTATACATTGCATTTAGGTATGTGCGAGCATTAACATGCACGCAAACAAACGAACCACCAATTATCTCGTTTAACTTCAGCTGGCTGTACAAAATGAACAATGAAACTTTCCTTTGAAAAAACGTTAACTGTTGAATAGAAATCATTGCTTCACTGCTTCTCTCTCATTTTCATTCTTTATTCATTGCTGCTATTCGATATTGCCTCCTAAATTACCATACAATTGTTTGTACTGTGTATTGAAGGGGGGGATTTCCGACTGTTTTCTGTGATAAAACAAAACTCTTAGTCCCTATTTTGCGAGTCTCATAAATTCCATTGCTTTCCAATTTCATCTTAAAGTTTCAATGAATGACTAGCCAGCTTGGGTGCCCAGGCTCAATCCTGTTTGGGTAACATTGTACTGTACGACGTCATTATGCTGCAGTGACCACCTTATCAGGATCCAGGATTCAATGAGTTGCTCCTCTGTCATTTTCAAGCTCGTGAAGTTTGTGAAAGTGACTCATGTTGTGCTCAGATGCTGTGATTCAGATTCAGAGGTGTGGATCCAGCAAAAGACTTGCTGCCATGTGCATGTGGTTATACAGTTTTCTCCCGTTATTTGCACCTCTGCCTCAAGTGGATTTTAACGCTACACCTATCAGACTTTGAGTCTGTGCGGTTGAGTGCTTCCCAGTGTTTGAATGGAACTTTTGGCATCAATTCAGACGTACAATGCATATCCTCACTACTGTTAACGGCTCGCTTCCTTTTAGCTAGCTCTTCCACATTGCACTAAATTTCTGAATGACCTTTTCATTCCTGTAACTTACGAGAGGGAAATGCAAAGTTATGGGCAAATTCCATTTCATCTTCTATGTTTTTGTGTACCAGGCATAAAGTGTTCTGGACCATTAAGACATTTATTAAAATGCGGACTGAGGCTTTATCTGTAAATATGCTGACATGTCACAGTACGCTAGCTTTCTATCAGCATATCATTTGGAATTGGAGGGGGGGACATGAGCGAGGGATAGGATTGGGATAGCGGGATGAGACCAGAGATGGGCAGACTAATGGGATGTAGCAACACCTCACACAAACAGTAAGAAAATGAAATGGGTAGAGTTTAAAAGTCTAGCTCACAGCACTTTGCAGCAGCCAACTGCTGCTTTAGTGATGTGTCAACGTTATCGCTCGCCTCCTAATAATTAGCTTTGTCTCACTGCAGCACCTACTATGCATTAGGAATTGTAAATAGTCATTTTCAGCACAGCAGAATGTGTAGCATGCAATGAGAAAAACATGCAGTCATTCCCACCACTGTCATGATAAAAAGATTTTCAACCAATCCCATGGTGTATATTTCTCACTATGAGATCTGTGCTGTGGTAATTCAAGCAAGCCCCCTCATCCTTATACGTGAATCGTTTTTTCTGTGTGTGTGTCTGCTTGTCAAGCTTTGTCCAGTGAGTGTTTGGCCCAGAGATCTGATGTCGTCTGAATACTAATGTGGCATTTTGTCTGTCAGTGGCGGCTTGGAAACCGGGTGGGGACTGGAGGTTTGGTTAGGGACATGTTCACCCTCGGGGTGCAGCGGACAGTAGGGACAAATGCTCAAATACCACACCCATTTCTTACCACCCTGCAAGAATCCGGATCCAGAGAGGCAAAGGAATAAAAAACTAATTAAAATTTGATCTGGGAGGCCGGTGCAAATTGAGTTTCATCCTCATTAAGACCACCAGGCAAAGAAGAGGGAGATAATTCAGTTTTGCTTATGAGATACAAGCTGTTTCTGTGTCAGTCTTAAAATTCAACATTGTTCTGGCATGTGTGCATTTTTTTTGTGCATGTACATTTTGTAGACCTTTGAGGTCCCACTGGGAAAGATTCCGAAAACCTGTCATCAGTACATTTTCTGAGCAGCTTTATTTTATTGTTATAATATTTTTCTGTTTTGCATACACTGTAGCATACATTAATTATTGAACAGAACAGTAGCACTGCAGTCCATAAGTAGAAGTTTATTCATGTTCTCCTGAAGGAGCAGTAAGGCATCAGGGGTTAAAAGCATAGGTGCATGAGCAATGGAGCAAGTGGAACAAATGCATCCCCATTATTCAATTAGGGGGAGCAAAGTTCATCATCATCATCATACAGTCCCCGCAATCAGGTGATTATATTTAAGCAGCCTATATCAATGATCTTTTTACTATTTTCAGCAATTGACAAAAACAAGTTGGTTCAGTCGAAGCCGTCGCTGAGCGTTTGCCACAGCGTGCTCTGAATGTTTACAAAGGTGAGAAACATGCCATTTAGCTTAACTGCGATCATGGACTGAAAATAGAACTCAGGAAAAGATATGAACCTGTTTGGCCCACTGACTCCTGCCAAATTTTAAATTAGTCAACGTTAGCTGTCTTTGCCAGCCAGCCTGCCCACCTAACGTTAGCTCGCTCATTCGACAGGATTTGGCTGTGGAGATGGGACGTTTGCAAAGGAATCAAAATGTGCCATTAATATTTTGCATTAGACCTGTTGATTTTATTATTTGGGATGTAGTGGAGGGTAAACGCACATAAACGCAGTTTACTCACCTTTTTACGCACCGTTTAGCCAGCGGACATTTATAGTTTACCCACCTTTTATTTTACCACTACATTCCCTTTATGATTTTGTCCAATTAGCCTACTGTTAATATCTCAGGCTGATTTGCTGCTCTGCTCTCTCCCTTGCCCCACACAACAGCAGACTAACCCAAAGTAGTGTTTCCCAAACCTCTACTAGAGCATGCACCCCTTGACCATTATGTTTTCCATCCAAGCCTGCTTCACCACAACTGGCTCAAATCAGTGCAACTAGGAGCTCAGCACACCAGGTTAGCTAAGGCTGTTTCTCAGGTGGAGCAGGGTTGGATGGGATGGAAATCATGTTGGACAGGGGGTAGGCTGCTCCAGGGGAGGTTTGGGAAACACTGACCCAGAAGAACAGTTGAGGAAGTCAGTAAGCCAACGTTATAAGGCTCTTTACTACTATTGCAGACAGTCATCACAGTGGTGAACAACAGTCATTCTCTTACATCAAATGACTTGAGAATCAAGAAAGAAACAAAAGCAAAGTAGCCAACTTTATTGTGGGAATCAAAATATTAGCCTGAAGTAAGGGATAGTTGGTTTTCATAGCCTCAATCTAACTAATCGAGTGCAGATGGCTGTTTCTTGACTTAATCCAAGAGGTTAGGTGGTGTAGAAATGCAGGAAATTTGTTTTAAATTACAATTTTTTGTTCTGGTGGAGGACCACCAGACCCCCCATCAATTATGTATCTTTCCAAGTTTGCTCGCCCATTTCAAAACATAACCAGGCACCCATGGTTAACAGTATATACGTTTCGGGAGGGAAACATAGGTCTTTTTAAGAATAAAAGTGTACATAAATTAATAAGTACTATTATTAGATTATTATTTATTGACTGTGAAAAAGTCAACCTGTGATTGCAGCACCATCTTTGTCCAATCTGTTTTACTGGTCTAAACATAATGCAGTGGTGGGATGCATCATTTTCTTCAATTGGATCAGCTTTGTAAAATGTTGCCAGATCTTATTGGTACATTGCACACGCTCGTACATGTCACTCAAAACATAATTCCCCTTGTCAAAATTCAATAAACGATGTCCAAATCCAAATGGGAACGAATGTCACATCCAGCTCCACACCAGTCAAAGAATTTGCCAATCAGTGTTGGAAAATACATCACTAATGGAAGTTAACCTTGCTGTGCTTCTAGACAGTCAAGTTTTTCTTTTCACTGCATGGCTTTTGAGGCAGGTAGTGGCAGAGGTAATTGTTGTCCCTTCGATGTAGAGGCGGGCACACTACAAGCGGAGATCCTTATCCTATTGCTGAATTTCGTTCTGACTCCAAAAAAAAATGGCATTGGCAGAGGCAGAGACATCCTTCTGTGTACATCTCTCTGTCTGTCTCTCTCAAGCCTTGTTCTCCTCAGCTCAGATGATTAGCATCTCTCTTTCCCTTTTCCTCACTCCTTCCCTTGAATGCCAACCTCGGGCTAGTCAGAGCCAGTACAAGCCTCTTCAAGCTGATGCTGCAATGGGACTGGCCTGCTCGCCACACATGGTACCAAGAATGCTCAGTGAACCACACATCCACAATTTGGACAAGAAAATGAGGGATTCAGGCTCTGTGTTGGATGGAGGGTGGCACTTAGTAAAACATATTGTTTTTCTCCACGCTCCCTGTCTAAAATGTTCAATAGTCAGACAAACCCCCACAAAATGTGTCAATGCCTGGAGCTATTTTTTTAATTGAGTCATAGTTGGGTTTTTTTTTTTGCACAACTCCCAAAGTCTAGCATTATGTATTTATTCACAGTTTGGGAATTCATTATGTAACTTGCTTTATTCAGAGCTAAAACAGGCATGAAGGAACAGCCATACTACAAACATTGAAACAGTTCATAACAGTCCTAATTGATGAATTTCTTTCATCACCTTGATCATTAAAATGCTGCACACTGAGGCAATGTTCTGCTTGATAGCAGCGACCTGGCTACTTAATTGAACAAGTCTGCAGCCCCAAACGTGGAAACCAAGACAACAAAAACACTCCATTATCCCTGGAAACACAACCAGTACTTAAGTTATTTTCCCTGCCTGGTGATAAACAGCATGGCCTCAGAAGAGCCCAAAAAAATGGCTGTTCCACAATATAACACCCGAGCCTGTGGCCACATTTACATACTAGAGGAGGGCGGTAATGAGATAGCTACCTGAGATAATTACTACTCAAGGCGTCCGGCTCTCATCCCCTACCACAGGGAACCAGTTTAACTCACTACAATTAAACAGCAACTCATTTGCTCCATTTGAGGCGCCATTTATGCCATTTTATGCTCCACTGTGTCTTAATACAACAGTGACTTAAATAGTGGAAACGTGGACCAGGAAATGTGGAAGGATGCATGGATGTATGGATTTATAGACTGGAAGCAAGGAGTAATAATAATTTAAGTGTGTGTGTAATACATGCTGTCTTTGTTATTATTGTTACCATTTCTTTCTGGCTGGTTTAGATGATAGGTCCTCAGGTCATTAACGTCTAGGTATTTGGGTCTGAAAACAGCTCTTTATCACTCAGGAGTCAGGACAGATGTTAATGCTAGATGGAAAAAGAATTGCACGTTTGACCCTTTCTCCCAGTATATAAAGACATAAATGTCTGGCTGTATATTCAGTGTGACTGTGGTGTGGCTTAGAAATTACATCATTAACACTAATGACAATAAATCCTGACTTGTAAAATGTTTATGCTGCTGACGGTGACTCTGTAACTACTCTGCTGACTTCCTGCCTTTTTTTCAAGGCTGGAGAAATCCCTGACATGGCAATCACTCAAGCCTACTGCCGTTATATTTGATCCATGTCTTGTCTCAAACGAATAAATTATACTGTAATATCTTGACTGCTGAGAAATTGCGCTGGATTGTTATAAATGATGGTGCAATGATAGTGTGTGATCGTCAAGCTTAGCGTATTCAGCTGGGCGGTGTGAGGCTGCACACAAGGAATAAGAGATGCGGAGCACCGCTAGATCTACATTGGTTCCAGCATGTGAAGATTAACGGCGTCCGCTTCCATTAGCCTCAGAGTAATTGTTTAGACAACGATGAGCAGTCCATAGCTCTAATCCTCAAATCAAAGAGAAGTTGCACAGACCCCCAACATTCAGGTTTGATTTCTTTTTCTCAAGGAGACTAAATCTTTACATCTTGTTCAGAGATCACAGAACAGAGGAGACTCACTTCCTGTATTTACTAATTAGCTAGAATTTGATTCAGGGTTCTTTGTCACCAACTACAGAACGTTAAAAGCAACGCAAGCTTTGTGGAAGTAAAGATGGTAGATCGTATGACAGAGGTGGGGTTGCTAGGAGTCTGGAGAATCCTTAACTTGCAGTTAAGGTTTGACGTACTGTACACTGTGAGGAAAACCTGCATCTCCCGGGAGAGTGAGAGTGAGCTTAGGAGTGTGAATACAAAGACAGATGGGGGGAAAAAACTCAGGGAAAGAACAGTATACAGAGATGAAAGGTTCAGGGAGAACAAAGCATGTCAAGGAGGTGAGCTTGGCGTGTTAGAGTTGTTTTTGTTTTCCGTGCATGCGGTGTGCACACGCACTCTTGTAAGACACAGTTGCAGAATCGCGAGGAGGCAAGACGATCAACAGAAAAGACACGGAACACCGAATTTATCCTCCCGTCTTGACCTAACCTTTCAGCTAATCCCCCGATGTTTTAAGTAACTTAAAAATGTCCTGCTCCTCGGGCATCGATTCACATGATGTCCTTTGGCGTTTGCGTCGGACCCAAGGCTGAACTTCATTACAATGCTCGGCAGGTTCATTGCAGATCTATTAGGTTGATTTGACTCCATGAGGGGGTAGAGAAGGAGCTAGTGTGTGAGAAGAAAGGGGGAGAGAGAAAAAAAAGGGCAGAGTAATGTGGTTATATTATGGGAGCAGCAGGGGTGTTTGCTAAGTATAGGGCCGCTGCTTTAGATGGGCCCTGTAGCTCCACAGCTTAGAGGGAATGTTCATTAACAGCCACAGCTTATTACCAACAGCTGGCGCTGGGTACTGCCCAGGGCCAGTGGCATACATTAACACACATACACATCCGTGCACTCTTGTGACTTTAAATTGACTACATTCATCCCCGAACCCGATTACATTCATTCCTTTTTTTGATTTATATGATGCTGTGAGTGCACACTGCACACAGGAGATAAGAAGCATCACCACATGAGGACAGATTTGCATAGTTTTTATTAGAAGATTCTTTATTTTCTGTGGCCTGGAGTTTTGCCAGGTATCCATTCTCTAAATATAAAAAGAGAAAAAAAAAATTAACTATTATTTTCTGACAAAAAAAGATTGGGTTTTTTTTGTACTTTGACATCCTAAATGTAACTTTAACCGTAAAACCCTGAAGTGCTCCGTCACAGACAATCTCTGCATAAATGTCTCACTCTAACTCTGACCGTCTAAAACTCAGTCTTGTTGTCCACACACAGAGATGTGCGCCTAGACACCAACACTTGCCTGTGTTGCCTCAGAGTCGTGACAGTGCGACCGTGGGCCTGAGGAGGCGATGACAGACAGAGTCGGCAGCAAACCGTCCACTCCTGCAGACTCTTAATCGACCGTGTGAACACACCTGTGAACCACTACATCAGTGTCGGACGGAGGGAGATTATGTCAATTTATTGTTCAGCTTCATATAAATGTGTTTTAATTGAGTCCTGTGATAATATTGTGACGAGTGTTGATGAGTGAAATGGGAAAAAATGTGGTGTAATTTAAAGTGACAGGAGAGGCAGAGAGTTGTGACAAAGGGTGTTTAGCTCGGGGTTAAACACTGCATGTTTATGAAGAGCTGCACTGACTTTGTGGAAGTCTGGTCAGGCACCTTACCTGATATATGACAGTATCGAAAATCATTTTGGCTGTTGATATGCATAGTCTACGTGCAGAGGGTTTTATAAGTATGAATGATATACAGTAAATACATTGCATCTTAGCCGTTGTGAAAATGTGCAGATACAAGCCTGATTTCCACTGCCACAAATGTACATTTACATGCCCTTAATTACTTGCACTGTGTATACATACTTCAAGTGTACTTCAACAGTTAGAGGTGACAAGGAAAATAACTGCAAGGAAGCACAACGTAACAGAATGTCTGTCTCATATTGATTCTCACGTTTCACACTTACGCAGCTGGCGATTACCGCAGCTGTAGCTACACATACCGTGGCGCTCACATTGGCGTTCATTAATCACACATACTGTATCTGTAAATCATCATCGGCAGTGACGGCTCAGTCATCGTCAAATGTCAAAAAGGTGATCGATAATGGAATGGAGTTAAAGGGGCTGATATTGAAAAATGTACAAAGCACTTCGCAGGGTAAAAGGATAAAGAAACATAGAGAGATGAGATGATGGAAAGCACCAAAAGCAAACAAAAACAAAACAATTGGACACATAAAAGCAAACAATGAAAATAACGTTTAAAAACATACCATTGTGGGCGCCCAGATAGCTCAATGGGTTGAGCGGGCGCCCATGTAGCGAGGGCTGCAGCCCTCGCTACATGGGCCCCCACTCTTTCTCCCCCCGTTTCCTGTCTACTCTCCAGCCGTCCTATCAAATAAAGGCGAAAAGGCCAACAAAAAAAAAGAAAATATATTAAAAAAAACAAAAACCTTGCATACATTTGATTCAATGTATTTTTTTATTCTACTTTACTGCATCGCACTTGGTTCGCTCTAGAAAACCTTGTGTCCACCTGGTCTGGAGTATGCGTGAGGCGCACACGTTTTGACTATAAGTCCTTTTTTTTATTAAGATCATTTTATTTGTGTAATACATCTCATCCCATGCAAGTGACACCAAATAAGACTACCGCAAAATTATTGTCAGTCTGGGATTGCTGTTCGCCAGACGGAAGTGATTTAAGCAGAGGTCTGTAAAAGGTACTGAGTATATAAAGCACTGGACTGTGTGGGTTTGTGAGTGTGAGGGTTTTTTTCTTTGTGCAAACTTAAAGAATAGCACAGAGATGCAGATGGTTTCTCTATGTTGCATAAACTAAGCTGTAAGGCTGGTATCAGATGATACGTATATTGCTACGGCAGAGATCTGATCTGACCTGTGCTAATGTAGATTCAGATACTGTCCTCTTTCTACTGCACAGACAGAGATGAAAAGATTATTTCTGTCACTTAAGGGGAAAAAAGTGACGCGTAGAAAGGCTGCGTTGTTGACAAAAACACAGACGCGTCCGTGATGGAGGAAGGAATAAAAACTATAAGATAAACGCTGAGATAGAGATCAATTGCTCTAGGTGTAGCATTTTAAACTGTATTATTTGTCATATACGTGAAACCTTGGTATGTTTTATGTCAACAAACCGGGCTATGGTGGAAACAATTGACCTTCTCTACTTCTATAAGCAAACTGTAAGAAAATATGCTACTCTTTAATAATCCATACACCATACTATACTGTAAGTCAAAATTAGGCTTTAGTTTTTTATTGTTAACTATATATTGCTCAGTTGTGTTGCTCAACACCCTCATTTCCTGATTGATGTCAATAACTGTGAGCCCATGGGAGCTCACTCCTACATTAATCATTGCATAATTTCAACTTGGTTATGTAATTTCCAACCGTGTTCAAAGGCAGAAATGGGTGTCAACACACCCCGTTCTCACCCCCACCCCTCGTGTGAGGCCCTCGGGCCCGGGGATCCCAGCACGCTGCAGCCACTGTGTATCTGTTAGCGATAACTGCTCTGTGGTTCCCAGGCCACGGTCAGCAGCAGCCCACGGCCGGCCTGATCGATAGGGAACCCGATAAGAGGGATGAGGCCCATAAATCAACCTGTCTGGATATGAACCAACACACACACTCATGACAGGATGCATACAGTATGCACTGAGCTAAAGCAGAGCACATACGCAAGTGCTTATATGTAAAGACAAATGATCCATACGTGGACTATTGATGCCCCATACCTTCACCCTCACCACCACCATTATGCAGACACACTGCCACACACACTGGAAAGGTTTTTGTTCCTGATTAAAATCTAAATTATCTAAATTTAAGTATCTTAGTAACAGCTCAAATGTTACATTATGTTAGTTCTTTTAATGAGTTATTTTTGTAGCAATCAGGCGTGCAACAAACTGGTGTGTGGAAATACTGTATATGTTCCGTCATGCTGCACAAACAGGTTTTCAGTCTGGCTGCTGGTTCCACTGCTTAGAACTTCATTACACACATTAGTGCAGTTTCTGTTTGCGGTACATCCTTTCATGTAAGATAAACACGGCCGTGAAATTCACTGTTCATCAAACCGTAGCTTTCATAACTAAGATAAATGAATGCAGCTTTGCCAATGCACTGTGTTTGATGAGTGGTAAATCTGTACGTTAGAACTTACGCTAGATGTTCTTTTTCTACCGCTGTTAAACCACTGTGGCGACTTTGATTCAGTCTTAAAGTATCACAAAAAAGGCTTGAGAAGTTGAACAATTGTCAAGGTTGCGCTTTGTACTTTCTACACTTTTTAAGCACTGTGCAGCCCATCTCTATTACCTCATATGGTAAGACACAGTGGGTTTCTAAAAAATCTGTATTCCACCAACTCGGCAGCCAGGTTTATGTTATATCTCATCTCATAAACCAGCGGAAAAAAACTCCACAGCCACCAGTACAAGGGCCAGGAGTCTAGTTGGTAGTGTGTCTGAGGCTGCTGCATCGCTGCTCTGCTGTTTTATGGTGGACTAGCTAGAGTTTGATAGGACCCTGGTTTCCTGGCTTGTGGTCTCACACAGAGTGTGAATGTTTGCTGGATGGATGTTTGGATGTCAGCGGCTGGCGCATGATTTCATTGCACCCCCTCCTTCCTCTATGTATCTCTCTATCAGAGAAGTATTCAGTGGACGGTCCACAGTATATTGTCCAGTACAAGCCTCTAAAGTGATACACCAGCTTTCATGGGGAGAGAGGCAAAAGACAAAGACACCAAAGTCATGCGTTCATTTCCTTCCTTGTTGCATGTTGCCTCCTCAGCAAGCGTCCACTGCATTTACGTGCACGCAAAACATTTGCTTAGGAGAGGAATTATATCAGCGCATCCCCAATTCCTTCAGCTCTTCCTCGGCAGTCCTGTGGCGTTGCTGTGGAGTAAAGCATCCAGTGAGCTGGTACTTGGAGGTGATAAATGGAGGCTGGTAGACCCGGAGTGTTATCAGTGCTACTAAGGCCTGAAAACTAGGAGAACACAGGGTTTGCTCTCGGGTAGGACACAGCCAGGCTAAGGTTGATATATCGCCGCACAGTCACAATAGGATTCATGTTGTAAGGGCCTCGGCGAACACTGTGAGAACAAGAGGGCCAATAGCTGCAAGAGTGTGTGTTTATGAAGAGACTATGTAATTTATGTTGGTATATGTGAGTATGTGCCCGATTTAAGAGTCCTCGTACAGTTTGATATGAATCACTCACACAAAATTTTGTATACTTCATTGAGTGTAGTGCGAGGTGAAGTATATTCCACTCCGCAGCAGTGATGATTGAGTTTTTACTAGAACCACTGTGTGTGTGTGTGTGTGTGTGTACGTGTGTGTGTGGGATTGATAGATGTGCTTGTTAAAAAAAAGGCATGCGGCTGTGAAACGACCTACCAATTAAATCCAATCTGTTCCAGAGGACAGATGACATCATAAAAGTGCGTCATCCCGCAAGTGTCTACACGGTGCCCACACACACACACACACACACACATATACACGTACTACGGCAGCATGACAGCTCCTAGTTTCCATAGAATGGCATTTGCTCACTATGCTAAAAATATTTACTTGACAGAAACAATCATCATCATTCACCTGACTGTCTTCTACTCCTCTGCCTTTCTTTTTCCTTTTTGGACCTTTGTGTGTGTGTGTGTGTGTGTGTGTGTGAATTAATGTCTTTACGTCTGCTTGTGCATTTGGAATAGAATATCCCTTGGAGCAGGATCAAACAACCTTTTGAGTTCCACAATGGGGAAAAAGATCAAATACAATGCAACATATATTGCATACAGGCATGTTCAACAGTGGGGATCATGATCTTTTTTGAGACATGCAACTCAATAAGCCAGGTTAGAAAAGATAGGAGAAGAAAAAAAAAAGCGCTTAGCCTGCACTTAACCCTTCACTGTTATGTCACCTTTCTGCTCTTGCATATTACATTCTTGAACTTCAAACAGCTCTCCCATAAACAGTCGGTTTAACAGTTAATCCTATTCACGCCTCCTACCTTTGACAGACAATATACAGCCGGCTTACTTGACGCTTAAACATACGAAACCTGCTATCACAACAGAATCCAAGACAATCAAAAAGACAACATCAGTAACAGACAGTGGTTTGGATCAGAGCTTTAGTTTTTTTCATGTATTATTTCGCCATCTCTTTCTTCCATCCCTCTCATTTCACTGTAAAGCTTACATTCTGTTGTCGGAGAGGTAATTAATGTAGACCAGACAGTTATGCAACACTTCTCCTCTTCTCAGCCTCATTGTGTCCCTCCTCCATTTTTTCAAGGCTGTTGTGTCACTGCAGATAAAGTGGGCTTACGTTTAAAAATAGATTTCATGTCAGTTTTTCTAAATCGATGGAGCCCGGGAGGTGTCATGGAAGAAAAAAAAACCAAAACACCAATCCGCGCTCTCGAATTACTAATTCGTGCTCTAGATTTAATAATTTATGCCCACAGATTTCTTAATTTGTGCTCTGGATTTGATAATTGCTGTGCATGGATGACTTAATTCGTGCTCTCAATTCAGTATTGTTTTTGGCGTGACACAGTCGAGCTCTGTCTCTCACTCTCTCGCCGCCACTCCTTAATGAAAAATATACAGTAGCTGTGTATTGTAGGTTAACTGCTTCCGTCTAAATGTCAGTTAAAAGCAACAAGTGTGTGTGGGTTTAGTAATTAAATGAGAATAAAGATGCATCACTGATATCAACACAAGCTGCACTACTTTAGCAGTGTCTTTCCATGTTCCTAGTGTAAAACAGCTAACAGTAAAGTTGAATCTGCAGTGAGATGGAGTATAGTTTATAGTACTGTAGTATCTACATCTGATTTTAATAATATGAAATAAAAAAACTGCAATTGAGACTGTTGTATGTAAACACCCCACGCTCTCCATGAAAACATCTTAACACTTTCAGCAAAATGAACATAGTTGTCACCTTTTTCTTGACTTTATTTGTTACCCAATATTGCACTGGACTGGTTTGAGAACTCTGTAAGCATTCTAAAAATAATAAGGCACTAAATATATGCCTAATGTGTCTTTTCTCTACATGTTGTTCCCATAATTTTAAGTAACCAGTAATTTTAGCAACACAATGTTGTAATATGAAAACTTGTTAAATGAGGATAAAGATGCTTCACTGATATTATAATGACAAGCAAAAGAAAAAATGTATTGACAGGAATGTGATTTTCCAGTCAGGGAAAATCTCACTTGGGGTTCAAATTAAAACCTTAAAAACGTCATTTTTACTATTATTATTGTTATTATTTCTTGATAATAATTTACTTTTTTAAAAAATATTTATTTTGAATGATCTCTGAAGTAGATGAAGGTTTAACTTTTACCCCGAAAGACTGGCATTTTCCATCATCCAGCTCTCAACGAACCACTGCTCACCTTTTTCTCCTTCAACTGAGAGTTGGGTTGGACTGTTATTAACAAAATGCTAACGTGGCTGTGGCACTACATGGGCACTTGCCTTCCTTGGAGTGGTTTTGAGTCCACTATACCCACGGACCGGGACAGACTGTCAACTTGCTTCCACCGTTACTGACTTGTTAGCGCAACGTTCAGTGTTTGTACTGAGGGGTGTGATATGGCAGGCTATCTGGATGACTTTTGCAAAACGGAATGGACAAACACACCATAATTTTATTTCTGAAATTCCAAAAGGATAAAATAATATATTAGGTGCTCTAAATGATTTCCTCAGATAATTAATGTTCCATGTTCATGTCATATTTGTGAGGGCCCCTGTGAGCCCAGGGCCCTTGGAATCATGCTCCACTCAATATTTCAACATAATATATTTACAGTATGGCAAATGTAACAAAATTGTGAAAATATACTATTAAAATACTATTTCTGATAAATACCTTCTATGATAAAGACTTGTTACAGCCACTGAATGAGTCAACTGGGCACTGGCTCCTGCTGAAGGGCTTGAGCACTGCAATATTTTTCACTGCACCTGGAATTACAAATAACAGCCTAGAAATAACTATATATTAGAGCAGATGATGTTGTAGCCTGGTATGCATGAAATCAGATATTTGTCCATCATAAATCAATACCAGTTATATGATAATTCAGAGTTGCACGTATAGTTCTGTTGGAGACATTTCCTCCAGACAAAGGAGCTTATTCATACAGTACGTTAAATATCTCAATATAGAATATTTGCAATATAATATTTTTGTCCCACTTTGGTATTCCAAATAGTATTACTTACTGGTAATATGAATTAGATCTGATGGTGTTGCTTGAGATTAGTTGTCTGACTGCCCGTCATAATTAGACCAGTTAGACTACATGGTTATGACTGGGTATGCAAGCATGTTAACCAGGTGTGTTTTGGAGCAGCAGTTGGAGGCTTGTATGGAACTGCTATCCTCCAGATAGCTGTGCCAGAATAAAATAGAATAGAATAAAAGCACAAGGTAAGCACCATCAGTAAATAGTTAAAGTCACTGCTCACCGGCACACAGAACAGGGGGGAAACACCTATAGGCTATATGGCACGCGATCTCACGCTGTGCCACTGGTAATCTCTGGTTACGCATAAGGTGATTTGATTTTATGCCCAAGGTGATACATGTAAACGGAGCTCTCAAGTGTCTTGGTCGAAGTTCAGCTGACTGTGAAGAACAGATGATGTGTGTGTTGGGATCGCCCATGGACAGAAGAAAACGAGCGTGCAGAGATGATCATATCAGTAATGTTTCACACTAATAGCCATAATCTATACCGTAAGTCTCTACCGAGAACAAGTTGGCAACGTGCGATAGACTTAAAAATAAAAATGTCCTGCCAGATTTGATGGAGCTCGGGGCTCATGCTGAGGACGGCTGCTTTATTCCAAAAGATTAGACAGGATAAACTTGGAATCTCTGTGTCACAGTTTATCTGTACAGAAGTGCAGAATGTCATTTACCACTACATCCTGACCAAACCTGTCGCCATGACTATAAAAAAAAAAATCCAATCCAAATTCTTAACAAATTGTGGCTCGGAACTGGTGTGAGGGAAACAACCTGACGTTTGGACGTTGTTCTGTGTGAAGAGGGAGCAGTTGACCTATACATCGACTGTATATGTTTGATTAACAAATTAGTCATTCTATTTTACCAGTTTATTTTTACCATTTAATTCAAGAGCACGGATTAGTGTTTTTTTCTCCTTGACACCTACCAGACTCTTTTTGAGGGCTTTTTTTCAGGACATATTTTTATTTCTCTCCATGTGTGGGTAACCTTCCACACTGCAGTATTGACTTTAAGACAGTGGAGAATATTCAGCATCCAATCTCTGTCACCCAGCACGGGTCAATTTTATTTCATAAACATCGATTCAGGTGGAGGATTTGCCATTTTATCAAACACCGGAGCGAAGACGCAGCTAACATATGGAAAAGTTAGCACCCATGCAATCTGCCCCTCAATTTTTCTCTCACACTTTGCTTCATTCATAGTGATTTACAAGCAATGCGGTCACATGTATAGGAAAAGACTGCATTTTCTAAGTGACAGAAGGTGAAGCAGAAATGCAATTGGAGTGCAAGTATGTGGTTGTCTACCCTGTAATATAGCATTGCCCATCAGACGCACAGGTACTGTACAAACACCCCCACACACAGAAGCACTCACACATTTTCTCCTCCCTCTATAGTTATCTTATTATTTCTCACTTCCCATCGTTTCTTCCTTTCATGTGATTTCTAATTAGCACTATCTCCTGGAGAGGAAGACAGTGAAACACACACACAACATACATACAGAAAGCTTTATTTACCGTCTGTCACATGGGAGAATGAGGCATATGGAGGGCTGTGGATACTAAAAAGTATAATTAAACTGAAAAGTGCATTTGGTTAACAGCCTGCAGAACACCAGTGATAGCTTAAGCCTTAAGACACTGGCTGTGAGCTTTCTTTATCTGCATGTGTAAATTCAATGCAGTCTGTCTTTCACAGCACAAGAAAGAGGAAGTCACCTTATTTTGAGGTGTGAAGGATGCAGATCCACTTATAAGACATAATCCGTATTTTCAAGGAGTTGCTCCAATGGCATCTTTATCTTCAACAGCGTCAGGGTATGCTATGAATCAGAATGGGTGGTGTGTGTTTGTGTGTAGCTGAAGCGTGTGAGTGTGTGCGAGTTAAATTGCACCGGCATCTTGGCCTTGAATACATATATCACCCCTACCCCCACCCCCACCCCACCCCCCCTCCCTGCAGCACTCAGGAGCTAGAATTAAAGTGGATTTAAGAGAGGCGAGGGTTGGAGGAGAACGAGGGGTTTATAACTCTGATTGCCATGCCCACCACTCATAATGAGACGCATTACAGAGCTGATGTTGTAAGATTAGGGTGACTTAGGAGACACGAGCAGCCTTGCAGATCAGAGTAGAGCGAGAGAGAGCGAGATTGGGAAGGGGAGAGACGAAAATAACGGAGGGGCATGAAGGGAAAAGGGGGGAAAGAGAATAAGAAGAAAAAAGGTGGGAATAAGAAAGATGGAGTGATCCAAACTTTTGTGGCTCCCTTCCTCCCTCTATGTCTCATAACATTTATTTGATTAATCTCAAAAGGCTCTGACGTGCGAAGGGCAAAATAACAGAAAGGATCACGGAGGTCTGCAGATGGTGCCATTCAAGGAAGGGAGGAAAAGCAAGAAAAAGAAAAGCACACGAAGGGGACAAAAAAAACAGACAAAGGAAATATCTGCATTCCTGTCAGCGTGCGAGGACAGCAGAGAAGCTCTCAGTTATTAAAGCGCTGACAGCCTCTGACAGCGGTATAGCTCCATTTTGCTCCGGCCCCGTCACCGCCTTGACTGGAATTCAAAACAGGCCGGGATGTCATGTAGAACGCTGACAGGTGTTTGTGTCCCCTTTCCGTTAGAAATAAAAAAAGTGCCATGTTACCACAGCCAACAAGAAAACCAATCAAACAATGTATAGGCTGTGACAACTTTCATGTCAGTTTGGTGTTTGCGAGCGCTTCCTTTCTCCTGGTACGCCGTTTAAAAAAATTAAGATTTGAACCACTTTTAACCAAATTACATATCCCTATTCGCCCATTCCTATTGCTAGAAGGCACTGTCCAATACTGTAGTTTACAGTAATTGATGTCCTGTTGTGATGAACACAGCTCAGAAAATGTTTGAGTAAGAGAATGTGAAGGGGGAAATGAGAAGAAGATGCAAATGAGCTGCTGGGTATGCGCCTAACTCCTGTGGACAATGTTTAAGTCCCATTTCTGACTGGATTTTTGTATAAATTGCTATTTTCACCAGTTTTTTATTATTCAAAACAAACACGTAATTCAGATCTTTCATTGGAAAATCAAAACACAATGCATCTTTTTGTACATGTGCAAGACTTTGCAGTTTTTAGTTGCGGTCTGCATTGTTTTGAATAACCGGCGACGATGGCTTTCTTCACCATTTATTGCACAATCTGGAGATGATGGATGGACGCACACAGTGCACGCATGCAGTTGGAGCAGTCAGTGGCTGGTGCACATGCTAAACAATACAATATGCATGTTAGCTAGCTGCCACATATCATGGTTAACTCTCCAAAATCAACAAATGGAGCCATGCACCTATTAACACTGTGCATTAAACATACTCTACACATTAAAAATAGAAGTATACAATGTTTACACCAATGTAGGGACATAAAAAGATATAATATATGACATATGTAACGGAGGCTTGCTTAAGCGAACCTACCCGTAGCGTGGTGTTTACAGACTGGGACGATGGTGACACATGCACTGTCCCAAGACAGCAAGCACATCACACTTAACCACCAGGTGTCATTCTTTGCTTGCTTAACTGGCTGACAATACCAATCAAAGAACAAAGAAGGCCTGCATGGGGAATCATCTATTTCAACTCCCTTACACTAGTAAACTATACAATGCATGGAGATAGTTGAAGTTGACCTCTACTACACATTGTGCCCTTTATAAAGAATTCTTTTCCAAGGACACTCCGCCGTCCACTAGAAACCTTTGATAAATGCCTGAGGGTGTAACCAAGGGCTGCTCTCATTCACAGGGGCCTCGATGACAAACAGCCTTTACTGTGTAACATGGTTTAATGTGCATAAGAGTGGGCGACCTTCCATACGACTTACACAACATCTTCATCATTGTATGACTGTGGGGTCTGCGTTGTGTAATTGCAAGTGTTGTTGGTGTGTGTTTGTGTGTGTACAAAGGGGGTTACGGCTGCGTGGATGGTATGGAGACAGTCACATTTGCACCTATATTGCCTGATTTTCATTGTCTTTGAGAATGCGCAGTGAATAGCAATAGGGCAAATTTCTGGGATTTTGTTCTATGGAGACTGACATTGTTACTCTCAGATGTCCACAGTGCAATTCAGTGTATATACAGCTTCTGTACAATTTGCATGAATTTCAGTTTATTGATGTGCAGTGGGATGAGAGTGAAATGTGTCATTTATCTTCACTAGATGGTGTAACGTCAAAGATGCACAGAATAATATGGACTTGTGATATATGCCTGACAAATTGAATTGGTTGGTAATATAATAACACTTGCAGTAAAGCAAGTGGATACATGCCTGACGCAGAGGTGCCTGTGGCCACCTCTTCTGCTGGGGTGACACAAATGTTTGTCACATTTTTAAGTATGAATGTAATATTATGAATGATACATTTACAGTACAACGCAGCCTAATCCTGTCTCATGCTCATGGGGTCATCAGGCTAGGTGTAGCAGATATATTGGAATGCCGCTGAGCAAGGGACAGCAGCTACTTTCCCTTGAAAGAGAGTTTGCAACGCCGCCTGGAGCAGAATTTACGTAAATATTGTCAAAATGAAGATGAAATATGAGGCTTTTTGTTACAGTATCGCAGGGAGCAGGTAGGGCCGTCTGTATGGCGCTACGATTAAAGTTGTATAGTGGGCTTCATCTCATTTGTTTTTGCAGCAAAATGTTGAGGCACAGTAGACACCATTAGCGGCCGTTAGCATCGCCACTGAAGCTAATCGGGCTACACTGAGCTGCTCCCTATTGCGGCAGGGAGCACCAGGCCGACATGCTCGCGTAGAGTGGGTGGTAATGCTGGTTTTTTGTACTGCCATTGTGGTTACAAAATGTAGTTTGGTTTTACATCCATATATTTCTCACTGGCAGGACATTTATATTAATTAAGACACAAGGTACAGATACATCAGTTGAGATACAGTGTATGCAAAGAACTTAATGCAGCATTTACATAATTGTACGTAATTGTTGATGCTTGATGGACTGAATTTAAGGGCCGTCCATCAATCATCACATCTTCTTGTGACAGAAGGTCCATCATACCTGTGTGCAGTATTGAGCTATTGTTTTTAAGATAGAATAAAAATAAAAAAGGCAACTAAATTCAGATGACACGTGGCACATATCATTTTAAAATGTGATGGTACTTGACAGCAAACTGTAGGTGGTGTTACATCAATATAATAGATTGAATTGACCTTAACTCATAAAATGGCACCAGCTACTTGTTATGATTGTCTATCACTTTAATGCTGATGTAAATCCAGATGCATATTGGAAAAAAATACTAAACTACTTTTTTCTCAGAAGACTAACAAAGTTATAGGATTGTACAACCTTGAAGATGATAAGTGCTTGCTAAGTGCCGTCTTGTTTCTTTTTTTTAAGTCAACAGCCCGGTCTGTCATTTCTTAGTTTTCTTTCACTGTTATTCGCACTTTTGAGAAAACAACGCATTTTCAATAGATTTATAATAAATCAATAACTATTTTTTGTGATGCAGCCCATTTTGACTCCAAACACTCATCCCCGTCTTGGTTTTGCTTCTGCTTTGCATCCTGACATTCCCTGTTTTCTGTGTAATCACCATTCTAAACAGGTTGTAATCAGCCCGGCTGGGGAGAGGCTGAATCTGAAGCCTCTCCTCTGATTGTGAACAACAACGTGTCAGGACTCCCAGCTGATGGCAGGGCCACTTTTATTAATGTGAATTATTTTTTGTATTCCTCCTTAGACATATAGAAACAGAGTATATATTATTAAAGTTGCTGGGAATGGGGGTTTCCTCCATCAAAAATTCACTGTGGAATTATGGACACATTGAATTACAAGAAGGAAGAAAATGCAAATATGTGAATGAGGGATATGAAACAATTAACGTTAGACATCAAAAGCAGCAAAGAATGAAAAAGAAATGAGAAGATGAGCTGCAGAGCTATGTGCTGCTGGTCTTAATCTCGCTCATTCTCCAAATCCAACACAGTTTTACCTTTGTCTTTATGTATTAACAACACTTTGACAGGAACATCAAAGCATAAAATACAAATATCCTGTACTGTTACACAAGGAAACTTGACAAAGCTGAGGGAGACAACCAAGATAAATCAAAGAATTCATATTACAGGCTTCAACTTTTTTATTTTTCTGTTGTTTTCTTCCCCAACAACGCCGCCGTATTGTTCAGAGAGTGCCACAGATTTTGATGCGAGGTCTTTCATTCTATTAGCTCTCGCCTGAGAGGGGATGAGCTCATTGCCTTTTCTCAGCAGGCTGTTTCTTTCAGCTGGAGGCTAAGGATCGGAGTATGTTACATTAGGAGTCCTTTGTGTCCTTTATTGGTTTCAAAGTCAGCTGCAGGAGTCTGAGCACATTTACCTTTCTTTAGATGTGTGGATACAAGCAGAGGTAAAAAAAAAGTATTAGAGTTAGACCGACATCTCTGTTTGCTTATGTTGGATCAGCTAGCAGTGGTGGAAGAAGTACTCAGATCTTTTACTTAAGTACAAGTAGCAATACCACAGTGTAAAAATACTCTGTTACAAGTAAAAGCCCTGCATTCAAGTGGAAGTACAGAAGTATTAGAATTAGGATGTACTTAAAGTACCAAAAGTAAAAGCACTCATTATGCAGAATGACCCATTTCGGAATAATATGATTGGATCATGATTATTGATGCATTAATGTGTAAGCATCATGAAAAAAGGAGCTAATTTCAACTACTTTATGTATTACTAGGTAGCTTAATCCATAAAAATACATCATAATTTATTAGTCGATTATATTTTCTATTAATAATCTGACTCTGTAAAGTAACTAGTAACTAAAGCTGTCAAAATGAATGTAGCAGAGTAAAAAGCACAATATTTGCCTCAGGGATGTGGTGGAGTAGAAAAATGAAGTATCATGCAATGGAAATACTCAAGTAAAGTACCTTAAAATTGTACTTAAATACAGTGCTTTAGCAAATGTACTTAGTTACATTCTACCACTGTCAGCCAGTAACGTAGACATGATAGAACAAGGCTGAAGCTGTATGGTGTCTTTTGGTGCATCAGCTACTATTCACAAGCACACCGTGGTTGGTTATCTTTAGGACCACTCGAAAAAAGTTAGCAAACAACTTGTGTTTTAAAGAATTACAGCACTTAGTTACACTAACGCTCACAATAAGATCACAGTTGAAGTTCAAAGCCAACAATTCAAATTAAGAACACACATTGTTACAGCATATTCAAGATTTAGGTATAAACCGCAGAATTCAATTTCACCACAGTATAAATTCAGAACACAACTTTTACTTTATACATATTTACTGTATATATTCTGGGTTTCACTGGCGTACTAGTACCACGTAGTCTAAATGCACTCCATCCTGCCAAGATACAACTGTGTGGGAAATACTTGCAAACTGAAATTGTTATTGATCGGTATTGGTGCTGATGCAAATATTGACTTTTGGCAGCTGTGGTCCAAAAGCTTTGGTATCTTTGTCAGCTTTTAAAACTCATTTAGTTGTTGTCTTGGTACACCTTTCAACCGCTCTGTGAAAATCTGTCTCTTTGCCTTACACACATGCACGCACACACCTAACATACTCACTACTGTTACTTGAGTATTCACAGTACGCTGTTGAAAGCAGCAGAGTCCATTCCCTTGAAGTAGTTCACAGCAAGGCCACCTCAGATGGATCCTGTCGTCCACAGAAAAAGCTCCTCTGTGTTTGATACGGCGTTACAAACGCTGTGGCTAACTGTCCAAACGCTTTTAATTGTGTTAGGAAGCCGCAGGCCTTTTTGTCCGACAGGCTTCTGACAATACAGCACTGATTGTGGTTTTGCACAAACAATAGCACTGTGATTTGAGCCACTCGGTCAGTGATTGCTGCCAGAGCAGACTTTCTGACTTTGTGTTGTTGTGATGGAGATGGCAGAGGACGACGTCAATCTCCTCCTCATGAACCATTCCAGATTGGGGTTGGTTGTGTTTGTCTGTTGGTGGGTGGCTGTTTACATTTTTCATTCTCTCAGACTCTCCATGTTCCTCTTTGAGGGAGAGATGCCTTTGTCAACCCTTTAATTTTTGATCCAGACGCAGCCTGAAAATACCAAGTGCGTACGCTCTGACTCTCTGTTTCCCTTTCTTTGTATGTATGTAATTTCAGTTCCCTGTGGCTAATAACAGGGATACATAGCGACTTGTTGATTCTGTAAATTATGCTCAATTTGCGCTATGAAGTAGTATAATTTACATTCATAACTTTTTAAGAAACCAAATTATCAAACCAAATTAACAATCTTGACAATATCAAGACAATTGTACTATGCCTGCAGCAGTATCTCAATCCCTGCTCTGTGGGCTGAGTGGAAGTTGAGGTCGGAGTGAAGGACAGGGGGTCAGATGGGTCTGTTAGCTGTGGGTTAGAGGAAACCGACAGATGAAACACAGCCAAGACTGAGAGTTCAGTATCTGGCCGTTGCTCGCCACTCTACACCGCTTCCACCTGCAGCAGGTGGCGCGACCCAAACACTTGACACACACTCAGCCAGACAGAGTGATGGATGACTGTTGGCCCTCTTTGTCATGACGAGAACGGGTCAGTATGAATACGCACACTCACAAATGGCATCCCATCAGGGACATTGTCCTGCCTCACACCTAACAGCTGCCCCTTTGGCTCAGCGTCACTCCCCATTCAGCTTTCCTGTTTTCAGCCAATTCTAATCAGTTTAACTCTTTAACTATGAGACTTTTTTTCTCTGCTGGCCTGACCCAGTTAATCTCAGCCCGAATTAGCTAATATATGTGTGTGCTAAAGTCTCTGTTCCCACAGACATTCAGTCAGATTGGACTTGTGAATAAATGCAGCCACAGTCTGAGCTGGAGACAAAGTGTTTGCGCAGGCGTCGGCGCACTCATGCATGCTTTTGAGTCTGCATGTGTTGAAGTTTCTAGATTAATGAGGCTTCCCTCCCGACATCAAAACCCTCCGAGACACTGCAAGACAGATGCATTTGACAGATCTGTTCAGCTGCCTCACCAGTCGACAGCATACAGGTAGCTTGGCACTGACGCAGACAAAGAATATTCACAGCAAATTTGCTGTTATTATCACAGCCATGTTTTACACTGTTTCCCCTTGCAAAGCCTCCATCATTTCTCTCTAAAACAATGGTCCTTCTTACTCTGTATATACGATTTTCTTAAAATACCAGGTAGACTGTCTTTAGAAAGTGGCAGTCAAAGAAAGGAGGCACTGCTTTGTTCAGCAGAAGTGAACAATGAAAAGAAGAGATTTATCACCTTCTCCATCAATTAGCTGGCAGAAGGAGCTGCAGGCATAGAGGAGACTAGCAATGTAGAGTCTTCATTTCATTTGGTCTGCAATCCTTCCTGTAGAGCAGCGATAATTTTCAGTTGATGTGAGGTTTTATTTTGGACTTATTTGATTTTGCATTTTGTTAGCGGCCTTTCAAGTTTGAAGCTAGAGGAATGAAAGAGGCCAGCATGCAGGCTTTTTTCTTTGTTTGTTCAAGACACAACAAGAATGTCATGCAAAGCTTGTTTCCTTTATCTAGGACCCTTTAACGTGCCATGACTGCATGCTTTTTTACCGTAGGTGTTCATACGTTAATCAAGATGTTTTATTTTTGTATTTATATTTACATATTTATATTACTAATGTAAAAACTAAACACCTGTATCTCTATATGAAGAACTATGAAGAACGTGCATTCAAACGGTAATCACTGTTAGTAAATGTGCACCTTGTGTGCTATTCTAGTGCAGCCTTTCAATCACAACAGAATGGGTGCTCCCCAGAGAAAGCTTTGGATTTGCTACAAATATGCAAATATTTGTTGGAGAGGATGGCACCGAGGACAGCCGCCTCCTCACTTTTTATTTATTTATTATTTTTTACTTTTTTGCAACATGCAAGCCCTGTCATACAATATGATAGAGAACAACTTTTGCACATTAGATCGTTTGTGGACAAGATCTTTTTCACCAAGATCAGCGAACAATAGGGAACATCCATGGCTTGGATTATCTGTTGCCGTACCTGGAGAATGGAGGAGACAGTGGAAACGAGGGTTGCGTGCGGGGCTCAGGCCGGTCAGGCTGAGGAAACATGCAAACCGGCCTCCTCTACCGAGTATTCTTCTAGCCAGTGTCCATTCACTGGATAATAAGCTGGATGAACTCAACCAGTGGTGCTCAGATGTGGAGATCATTACGGGCTGTTCTCCTGACCTAGAGTACCTTATGATTGGATGCCATCCTTCTTATCTCCCGAGGGAGTTTACCAGCGGTCTAACACCGGTGTACATTCCACCACACGCTGACACCAATCAAGCCTTGGACGAGCTGTGTGGAGTTATCGACAGGGCCGAGACCTCACGGTCGGAGGCTGCTTTTATTGTGGCCGGGGATTTTAACAACGTCAACCTGAGGAAGGTCGAGACACATCAGCTGTCCTAGGCATGGTGGTAACACTCTCGACCATGCTTACACTCCCTTCCGGGAAGGATATAAGGCCCTCCTTCGCCTCCCCTTCGGCAAATCAGATCACATCTCAGTTCTGCTTCTGCCTGCCTATAGGTAGAAACTCTAACAGAACAGGCTGATGACAGGGACCATTCAGCACTCGTCCGACCAATCAGACTCAGCCCTGTGTCACTGCTTCAGCTCAGAGACAGCTTCATCCCACAGACCATAAGGCTGGTCTCTTGAGCTCTCAAGCTCATTACTACAGTATGTCACTTTACTGGCACCCCACAGGCACATTTTATATTTATACTACTTTTACTTAATGTTACTACCTGTTTACATGCTACCTGTACACATTGCAGTATACATACTGTATATATTTATTTTACCTGTTTACAAGCTGTCAAACCATCACAACAGTACACCGTATATACATTCGCTACTTTACTGCACAACCTGTCTACATTATAGTCAGTATTCATTTTATCAGTACTGTACACCACATTATAATTTATGTTATATATATTTTACATTATATTTTATACTATTATATATATATATATATATACCCACAAGCATTGGGAATTCATCAAGCAAGATGATAATATGAAACATGTACTATGGATGGGGTTAAGTGGATGGTAAAATTGCAGGTTGGAAGCTTGTGTGGGTGGACAGATGAATAGATGAAGTGGACAGGTACAGAAAGAGAGAGAGAGGAGCGGTGGAGGTGGGAGGATTGTGTTGGAGGAGGAGAGGATGGCAGGAGGGTGAAGCGGCTTTCTTCTCGTGGCAGGGTTGAAGAGAAGGATGGGAGAGCAGCAAAGGCCTGAAGGTGGGCACGAGAGCATATTCAGTATCTGATTCAATTAACACCAAACAATAGAATCAAAGGTCCTGGGCTATGGATACAACAGCATATCACTTCTGACACTGCTTTTTATTTAAACTCAGATTGTCATCATTCCTGTCCACCTCTGATATAACCAGAGGTTTACAACACTGACTTGATGAATATATATTTATTGTATGTGTATTATATATTTTCATTCACATCTGACCTTAGAAATCTCTCCAGCGTGGTGTGGGAGGAGTTAACTTAAACCTGCAATAAACCCTGAGTCACTCTAATTTACAGAGCCCCTAACAAATTTAAACGAATTTTGTGAATATGTTTTAAATTAATCGTTATGGACATTACATTATAGGAGCTGTTAGGCTTTTCCACATCACCAGAGATTAAATAGTTGAGAAAAATGTTGAAACCATGTCATTTTTGCGTCATTAGATCGGGAGTGATCGGTTATTTGCCACTTCAGTGCAATGAATATGAGTGTTAACCATCAAAATCCACATCAGTCATATAAGAGGGAATATATAAAGCTCAATACATCTGTATGGAGTAATACTACACACTAAATGGGCTTTGCCCTGCGCTAAAATTGTGCTTAAGCCATGGGAATGAGCTTACTCCCCTGATTGTACTATGCCTTTGATTAAGCCACTGAATGCCCAAATTTGCTTGAGTGAAGCTGCTTTGGGTCCAGCCACAGTACAGTGAAAGCTCTGAATATGCATACCTACTGTAAATGTAAATCATCTGCCAAGTGAAGCCGTCAGGAGAAATGCACGTAAAAAAAAGATGTATATGAATGCAGCCACCATACTCTGGCCTGAAGCAGAACATTTTGGATTTTGCTCTCTTTACAAGTGTAATGAAAGGCCATGATAAGGCTGCCTCTTGTGTATGACACAAAATAAAAATTGCCTGATGCAGTGCTAATGCAGGATATATAGAGGACTTCACCATGGCTGTCACTGTGTATCTGCATGGTGGGGTCCACATTACTTTGATAATGGATACAGAAATATAACTTTGGCATTCAACATGGACTCGGGAATTGGATTTTGATAGGAGTATTGAGAATGCGGCGCTGAAGTCTCCCTACATCTTAAGATTTTCATATTGCCTAAGGCCACGCTCATCCACTCATCCAGCCTGGCGGAGCTCATGAGAAAAAAGAGAGACAGAGAGTCTGTGTAGAGTCTCTCTATTACTCTGTGCTTGATTTGATTAGGGTGTTCTCCATGGCCATATTTAGTCCTAGAGGTTTGGACAGCTCTCAGAAATAACTCTGTGGATTGCATTGATGATTTATCTTTATTCATAAACTTTTGCCCCATTGCATTTATTATTTGTCTCCTGAACAGGAAGAGGAGGAGAGCAGCGGTCATGCTATGGAGTTACGCAGACAGATAAAACCGACTGTAATTTGTTATGATTCACTCACTGCTGGTGGGGATTTATTTCAACACTTTCATTTTTTCATAGAGAATAAAACATTAAATATTTGGTATTCTCGAGCTGATAGAATTTACTGATATTTCCTGTCCAAACTCTGAAAGTCTATTTGAAGATTTTCATTCCAACATTTAACATCCACCATGTGAAAGAGGGAAAAAAAGCTGCACTTTAGGATACTAAGTAACTTAAAATCTTAAAGGATTAAATGATTGTGAACGTGAAGGAAAATTTTGCCACTTCAGCTGTAAATGTCTTGGGAATATCCAGTCTTGTGCTGGATGTCCATCATCTATTAAAACTGTTATAATTTTATGCCATTCATTTTGAGATTAAAAAAAAGACCCAAAAAAGCCCTACCCCACACTTTCTACTTGTACCAGTATGCATTGTAGCAAACCCTTAGACCAGCCCAGCAGTTGGGTGATTATGTTAATCAGTCTGTCCGTCGTATAGATCATCTAGATCATACAGAAAACAAGTAATGTAACGGTATACTGCAAATTTGTCTGCAAGAAAAAGCTTGCATCCCGTGTATTTGCTGACATTTCTTTATGAAAACCAAACCTGTATCCTGCCTCCCAGTCTCCAGATTAGAATCTGAAACTTGACTGCATCTGTCAAAAGTTGTCCAGGTTTCTGAACAACATTTCTGCTGAAGGGAAACTTTAGGGGCTCTCTTCTAGATTTGGCTCATGAATGTCCTGACAAAGTCAATCATCTGTTACAGCTCAATATCAGCTGCACACAAGCTCTGTGGGTCTCTCGCACCGAGGTTCCCTGGTACTGCTTTCTTTCTCATTCTGCTTTTTGACAACAGGATTTTCCACATTGCCATACATACCAATCGTTCTTAGTTTAAACTTGTCAGCTCTTACCCCTTTGCAGTGTTGGTACGTGACTATTGGAAACCTGGTGTTTCACTAGTGCTTCCATTGAAAATCGAAAGGAGGCTCTGTCGAGACCAATTTAATTGCTTTCTACGGTAAAACTCCAGCATGGTAGGAATGAGTTCACACAGTTCTCTTAGCAACATGCAGCTCAGCACAGTTAATCTCACATCTAAAACGCACTAATGCAACCCAAAATACTTGATACACATCTCAGGATCAACTGGTGTAACTGATAAGCACCTGACAACATTTGTCTGCCAACAGTAACACTTATATACTGACCATACAAATCACTAACAACAGGAAGCATGGCAATTAGTCTCACTATTGTCTCTGTAAAAGTATCTTTTATTTATTTGTCTATGGAGAACAAAGTTTCCATTACAACAAAAATAAGGCCACTTCTTTATTGTGTGGATTTTGCTACCGTACAGTATATGTCACAGAAATGAATCAAAAATGCTGGAACATGCTTCCATAGGCTTCTTCTTCTTTATTTTGCCAGTAGCGCTAGTCAACCCTGTCTCCTGCATTTGACCACAAGTTCTCATCAACATCACGCCTTATGTCCTCTCTTGTAATACACCTTTTGATGCCTGATCCATCCCTGGCAATCTTCTGCAGATACATGTCCAGACATCCAGCATTCATTGTGTCACAGAGGGACATCTGAGCATGCGGACGGTGGTCGTAAACTCCGCGGGGGAAAATAATTCCTCTATGGCGTTGAGGACTTGAGAGTAAGGTGGAAGGAAAATTGACACTGGGACTTTGAAATGGCAATTCTAAAAAAAAAACTGTAACACTGCGTACCACAGGTGGTCTGACTCCGCGGGAGCTGGTCTTGGATCAGAAAAAGCAGCCAGTCCTCGGCACAGCCAAGTACTGGTCTGTAATCACATTACATCCATCCTACCTAATGAAGGCCAAAGCCTGAAGCTACCACTGAAGTCTAATTTACCTTTTTTAGGGGTGCAATTTATGTATGTATGCATGCATGATTGAGCATATGATGAATTACATGCATCAGAATGGAAATTACTGTAGTTCCAGAACAAGCATGGTTGGTGGTTTGACCTAAAAACCTGCCTTTATTTATGCAGTGCATATGCTGTAATAAAATGAGTGTTTATATTGAATGTTGTTTGTTGCTCCTAGACAAACAAATGCCGAAAGAGGTTGCCTCTGGTATTGTGAGTGTGTGCCTGTATGTGTTCACGTGTTCATTAGTGTGTTTTTGGGTTCATATTTATGCAGTCTTGCTTTTCTGTACATGTTCCTCTTTTTGCAAACCTCCTCATTGCCCTCCATGTCAACCCATGCAGATCATTAGAGCTCAGGGCACATCTTGACTCTGCCATCGTCATGGCAACACTAGAATTACACTTCTCAGGGCATCTCTGCCTGTTTCAGCACCCTCGCCTCCCAGGCACTTTTTTTTTTGTTGTTGTGTGCAGATGTATCCGCGAGTGCCGGGCTTAGAAAGATGTGCACTTGTGTGTATGTGTGTGCGTGTGTGTGTGTCTGTGCAAGGTTGTGCAAATATACAGTATATACCTTCCCGTACATGTGGGAAGAGGCTCTCTGTAGGTGGCGATCCAAATTGCCATGACCTTTGTAGGGCCCCAGAGCCACTTGTCTTTGCCTTGAAACCATAATAAAAGTTGTCTGTCTGCAGCAGCACCCAGAGCCACTTATCTACCTGACAGGATGAGAGCAGAGTGGAGCAGCAATTTGTATGCACAGAACACAGTTCACTCTGGCTGTCACAGGGTGGGCTAACCTGGAGATTAAGAACCCGTAGAGGCTTTAGTGTCTGGAAGAGATCATGTTTTGGTCCCAGTGATCAGCATTAGCCGCCGCGTGACAGCGTGATGCACAGGGGACTCAGACACCAGATCATGGTTGATGTAAAAAGCCCCTCATACTCACGCCACTATTAACGGGCCGTAGCTGCTTTGAAGGATGCACTCTCATGATGCCTCATAAAATATCTCAGTCATGAAAGGCAGAGCGAGGGAAAAGGTGGCATACAGCAATATATAAAGAAAGGAGTGCTGATTTACTGTATAGAATTGTGATCAAGTGATGGAAATAAAAAGGCGTGAGGAGGACACCCGTAATTGTTGTGACAATTTTATTTTTAATGGTTGTTCAATTGACAGCTGATTAACACAAGTCTTTAATTTTAAGTTTATACAATAAAAGTGAACGAAGGCAGCTTGTTTTTTACAGTGGCAGCTTTGTGTGTGTGTGTGTGTGCGGGGTCTGCTTGCCATACTGAATTAGGTTTATGTCCACCTTCGGTCTGCAGTTTACTTATTTGATTTGTCTGTTTGTCAATACGCAAGGCTCCGTTGTAAAAGGCAGTATTCTCAGTGTGGACGTTTTCAACCCAGTTAGCTTTTATTGCGTGGCTGCCAGTATTACTCAGCCTATTTTACCAACCTTCCTCTTGGCGTATAGGGAGAGGTGATATTGGTTTTAATGACATATGTCTTTGTCTTTAATAGCTTCAGGGCCTTGCATTCAGTGACTCTAATCTGGGTTTTGGGCAGAATAAAAAAAAAACCATCAGCATGAGAACGGATTTTTCCTTCAAATGAAGGCAGTCCTCTGTGCTTACAGTGGTGGATATGCTTTGTGCTGGCCCTTTGGGATGCATGTAAGTCGGCCTTATCCATGTAGCATAATTCCTGATAGGGCTCGCTTTGTTGTCACAAATAGGACTCAGCGTCCACTGGACGAGCACTAATCCGGGGCAACTGTATGTAGCTTTTTGGTCATATCAAGATTTACAGTTTATTGTTAGCTTCTTGTATTAACCTCGCCTGACTTGTTTTCTCTCCAGTTCAGTTAGTTGGCAGAGAATAAACAAAGGAGTGTGCCAGCCAGTGTATTATGACTTTAGGGCTCCTAGAATATATAATAAGGCATGCTGTAGCTATTGGATCAGGCGTTATCAGAGAGCAAAATGTATACAGCTTATTATCTTGGCTTAGTCTTTTGCTAACCGCCTTGCTACAAGACCTCTTAGCACCTGATACTAATAAAACACTCATGACAATCCCCTCGGATGGTTTGCACTGAGATTTAAGATGTGGTTAGAGAAAATGAGATAGAGGGATAATGACTAGGTGATGGAGAGAAATAGATGAATAAAGAAAAATGGAGGGGGGCATCTCAGTTGGGGGAACATAATGTATCTGAACTTAATCAGCAATCAACATAATGTTGATGTTGCTGTGTTTATTCAAATTAATCATCAAGGACAGGGCAACCCCCTCCCCATGCCAGAAGAGCAGAGAATTTGTCTCTGCAGTGCCTTGCGGAGGAAATTGATGATGAATTACTCCGTTTATCAAGTCGCCCCCATTAACGAGCCTGCTGACGGCACTGTCTCCATCCCAGAAGATGTTTTCTTTGGCTTCAGCCGGATGGTAATTTGGATCCTGAAGATTTTCTTTTTTTTTTCTCCCCTTCTCATCACCGGAGTGAAAAGTGAACCTGCAACAAGCTTCAGTGGTAATGGCTAGGTGTGACGCTGAACCCTAATGCATTTCACTTAACATCTCACCGGCTAGATAAGTGGATGAGTAGCAGCGGAAGGAGCAGTTACACCCAAGTGAGGAAGCGAAGGTGTGCATAAATCCCAGGGTTTCTTCTCTGACAGCTCCGGGTAAACACAGATTAATGTTGTTCGACCGACAAATCAGAGAGTATGCGCGTTTAGATAACGCAGATACTCCCGGCATACTGAGGCTCTGTTCAGACTGACTCTTGTCAAAGTTTCCCTCTCATAATCAGGGATCAGTATTGTCTGTCCCTGATGAATAATCTACCTAAATACAAAAGGAAGCAGTAAAAAAGTTTTATCGAAGCTCAGATGTGCCCATAAATAAGTTAAAGGCTCAATCAAACTGATAAGAGAAAGTGTTTCTTTAAACTACCTTTGGCGTAACTGAACAGAGTAAGTAATTTGGCTTGGTTCAGCAAAGACTGTTCTAACTTGTCAGGCTATAGATTGAAACTAAATGAAAAACATTGGAGATTCATTAACCACCAACCTTCCATGAGAGATAGATGGCTGAGGATGGCAAAAAAAGAGGTAGAGAAAGAAAAAGAAGCAATCAGATGAAAGGGTGAAGAAATGCTCGTGGCGGAGGAAAAATGGCTAGATATTGGCGAGCGCATTTCTTGTGTAGGCCATTCGTCATGTACAGCTGGAATGGGAAGGGGAGAATGGATGGAGGTGCAGAGGGGGGCAACGGAGGAGAGGTGGGAGAGAGGTAGAGGCTGGGGAGTGATGAACAGTTGGCCTATCCCATCAAGGATGCCTTCTAACCTGTGCTACAAAGAGGGGCATCCATCACGCAGGCAGGCGGCAGTGCTTTACACAGATGCACAGACATAGAAACACACTGCTCACATGCTGGGCTCACACTCACAAAGGGCACAGTGATCACAGCCAGGGCCTTCTGTGCGTCACCCAGCAAAGTCTATTATACCCTGAGGTGTGGAGAGATGTTCCACTGCACCATTTTAAGGTACAGGTAGGGTGCAGGAATGCGCTGCTTTTCAGTACCATCTCCATCAATCGGTGTATTTTGTGTTCGTCATTTTTGATGTGGATGTTTGAATCTTGGTGATGTAGTGTAGTTGCAAGTTCTGCAATACAGCTAATATGATAGCTGCCTCCATTTTGGACACTCACAGTTTTCTCTGTTCCCTCAAAGGTCAGCACTGTCAAGACAGTTTAGAAATGTTCACACCAGGGATTTTTGTGTAGAGGTTCGCCTAAGTTAAACACAAAATTTACTTTTCCTTGATTCACTAATCCACTGATATCCACTGATGACTGCATAAATTGAAGCAAAATTAATTGATTTTGGTCCATAATTTGGCTTTTTACAAATGATGGTGTGACTGAGTCCTTATAGTGTTGATATGGTAATGAGGAAAAGTGAAACAGAGTTTATGTGTCTTTGTGTGCTTGTTTGTGCATATTAGTATGTTAGAAACTACTGGCTGTGTGAAAGAAGTGGCTTAATACTGGGAAACCTTCACACTCCCTGTGTGTGTTAATCTGTGTGTGTGCACACACTGGAGCACGTGTTCACGTCTGTGTGCACATGTCTGCATTTTTTCTTTCAGTAAAGTTTTTCATCCTCGGAGGAAACACCTATGTTTTCCGCACACCGCGGGGCAAGCATTTATCTGCACAACCCTGACACTCCTTCAGCTGCGTGTCAAATGAGCCGCATGTACAGTATGTGTCTTATGTGGAAATGTGCATTCTACACTTGTGTGTGTGTGCAAACTAAAGCCTGTTTATCTGTTTCCTTTATGGTTGGCACGTTTACGATACCGGGACACAAGCGTCGCTCCCAGCTCGGCAGATGTTGGTGCTAACGGTGCTCGAATGTTCACTCTTAATCATGTGGGCACACTTTAGACACCCTGCTGCTGCTGCTGCAGTTATGGATTAGTCTCTTCCAGGTATTGACTGCTGGCGAAGCTGAAGGCTGGGGAGAGGCTGATAAAAGACACCTGAGTGTGTGTGGCACGCCAGGGCTCTGGCTGTGGTTTTTATTGACTACCTGGCCTAATCAACACTCAGAGCTGAAGGGAGAGCTTGTTAGCAGCCATGTAGTGCTTAGATGCCTTCATGATGTAGACATGTAGGTGAGTGGATG
>NTHP01000311.1:644699-657239 GCA_003416845.1 Oplegnathus fasciatus | reverse complement strand
AAAAAGAAAAAAAAAAAGGTCCTGCTCCTCCACAGGCTCAATTCTCTTCAGCAAGACATGGAAACCTGAGCCAAACATTTCTGGGGAGAACAGGAGAACAGTACTATGTGAATGTTGCATGCTATGCAAACACCTGATGGGTATTTGCTCCCACTGTGGGTTCAGCCTTTTTCTGCACTGAAAGTCCCCATGATGCCGCATCAACAGTATTTGCTCACAGAATTGTTTTCGGTAGAAAGCAAGTAAAGGCAAGTGTTGACTGCAGAAATCACTGCGTGAGAGCGGAAAAAAAAAAAAATCACTAAGACACAGAAGACAGGCAGGAAGACATAGAGAGGCAGGGGCACAGGGAGGCAATGAATTAGAGTCTTTAATTAGACCAGACATAGAGTCTGTGTGTATCACACAGGCTAGGCCTAAAGGGAGGAGTATGAAAGGAAAGTCACTTTCAAGCTCCACTAATATAATGGGACCTCATGGGACCAAGCGAGGGGTAGATTTTTTTTTTGCCGTGTTCCTGTGCGTGCATGTGAGTGTGTGCTCAACCTGTCGTGTTGATCTCAACAAAAGTCTCTCTGTGCTCCTCCACCTGAAGGTTGGCTCAAACAGCTGAAGTCATCACCGTAGACCATGAGGTTAATGTGTGGCTTTTTTTTTGCCATCCTCAGCAGCAGCACAGCCGCACAAAAATAGAGCCTCTTGCTAAGCCCTGGTGTCATATCAGTCTTGTGTGGCTAAGCAGGCTGTTCAGTGAGTTGTGAAATTGAAATGCAGCCTTGGTTATTAGACAAACAGCCCATCACCCGTGCAGCTAGTTCACTGTCAATAGCTACTATAGCGTCAGCTAACAACACAACTCATTTGTTGATTAAGAAGAGCTGTGCACGTTGTGTATGCTTATGTGTGCGCAAGCGCTGATGCAAGTTTATGGGTTTGTGTGTGCGTGCTTGTACTTGGTGCCATCAGCGTATACATCACCGAGGCTACATGAGTGTGAAATATTAATCCTTAGCAGCAGTACAAATGAAAACATGACTTCTGGTTAAATATTCCATTTGAATCCATTAACCTGCTGACAGAGACATACAGATATTAATTTACAGTGCAGTGTGTACACACAGCCTACAGGGTTTCAACTATATGCTCCACTTAAAAGTAAAATACTTTTTTTTTTAGTTAGGGAAATTGAGTGATCTTTGATTCTTCAGCAATGTCTCATTTCACACACATTCATGGGTGACGATCACTCCAGTTAGTTCAGAACTTATTCATTTGATTCCCTTAGTTTTGTCCTGTACAAGAAGTAACCCGCACAGCGTACTGACGAAGGCACTTTTAGACAGACTGAATTTGAATGGTTTATTGTTCTGTGGTAAAGATGACAAGTAAAGAAATGACTGGATTTGAGAATTTCTTAGCTGACTGTGTCTGTGTTTGATCATGTTTATTTTGATGGTGGGGAAGGATGAGGTCATCTGTCTTAATTTTAAGTCAGGGAACAACCAGGGGACAAAAGGTAATCATGTAGATCGGGAGAAGTCCCGGTGGGTCGGTAACATTTCAGAGTGATTACTGTGGTCTAACTAACAATACCGAGCCTTGCCACAGGCTGAGCGGAAAGAGCTTTGTGCTTGCAGAGTCAGTCTCTCCACATACAAACAAACACACTCTGTTAGGGCCCATACCAAGTCTACAGTAGGGGACTAACTCACCAGCCTTTCTCAGAATGGCACACTTTTACATTCACTTGACATCTTAAGAGTGGGTATGCTGGTCAAGTTATGCAGGCAAGAAGATAGATTTTATTTTAAAACACGGTAGAAGGACGCAGTCCAGAAGGGAAAAAATCCTGTGCAAGTGAGACATGTTTGGTGTTACAGCAGCTGCCAAAATTCTAACTTAGCTGTCATAATTCTGTGGCTTTATATAATACCGATTTACGTAACATGCCTTTGTAAGTAAGAACCACCTGTAGGGTCAGTGGAGGTAAAGAGATTAAACGGCCGTACCGGTCTCCCTACGAGACGCACACACTCAGTAATTCAGAATCAACAGCTGTCAAACCAACGACAGATCTGTCTCTTTGATTGGATGAGTAATCGATGCACTGCAAACTGTCCATTTTACCAAGTCATTCACTGTTATTTTTTAAAGTTTTAATCATTTTAACCCTGGAACTGAAGACAATCAATCAGTGTGTTACAATTGCAGTTGGTTTAATATATTTCTAGTAATGAGTGTCACTATCTTTGGAGCTGGTTTTGGTTCGGAGCTGTGTCAAAAACACGGTTTTGTTGTTTCCAAAAGCATCCTCCCACAATACCCATTTGGGCATGGTCTCATCATTCAACTCCACCCCTGAGAACAACCATCCCTGAAGAGAGAGGGTTGGTCGCTGGGACCACTTATTTATTAGTCAACCTACTGTCCTCATCTCTCTACCCTGGCTTCTTCACAATGCGTACCTCTCATTTGACTAACTCTTGTGACAACCAAGCGACCTCAAAAACTCCCATGTAACATGGGCGCACATATTACCTTCAGCTTCCTGCCCAGAGGAACTGATGAGGCCTCTTGGAAAAGAATCAAAGTGGTTTTAAACTACACAGCAAAGTTTTCTTTTTGACTCATAATGTGTTTCCTTTTTCCTCCCACCCAAAATGAAGCTACAAGCTGTTGTCTTTGTTTTCAAAGATGCAGGACTTTGTAGTATGACCTGAAAGCCTGTAGAATAAAATACACAAATGTGTAGTTCCTCCTGCAGTATAAAGCTGAAAAGAAATTTATGTGTGTGTGTGTGTGTGTGCGCAACATGTTTAAAACAACCAGCATGCTGCTGTGAGTCAGTCAAGTTTACAGAGGTTTTTGCAAACCAACTTGCTGTAATTGGAAACCAAGTTGCTGTGATTGGAATCATTGCTCAAAGGCATGGTGACTGTGTAGTTGCTGAAGGAGACAAAGGTGTTTCTCATTCACTTTTCCTCCTTAAAATGTGTATTTTGGGCTCACTGTTTGAAATAAGTCATTCTGATCTTGGTAGCCTTTGTTTTTAAAAGAAAACGCCTTTGTTTGTATCGATTTTTGGAAACTGATACTTACGATCTGACCTCGGAGGAAACGTTAGCCCTTACACAGAACTTACTCTGTCTTTTGTGTTTGTTATGAATTTGACATGACATTTTAAGATGTTAATTCTCATGGGCCATTTGATCTAAAACCTGAACATATGAGGTCAGCATTCTTCTTTTCACTCTTCTGTTTTGACCAGACAGAAGCAAAAATGCTATCTACTCTTCTATAAGCTAACAGTGAGAAGCATTTATCTCACCAGCTCAATGCTTCTTTCTCACTGCACGCTATATGGGCTCAGTCATGTTGCTACATTCATCATTGACGAGCCTCTAGAGGTAAACGTTAACATTCAGCTAAAGGGTTTCCAATACATCCTTAAATCCCATATAAGCTCTTGCGTTCTGTTCGTTGTCCAGTCGGTGAACCCTCCAAATTAATAATTTTACATTCACCTTAAAATATGATGATAATATAGCATAATATAGAACTATTGATCAGGTATTACAGTTGACCTAGCTGTCTACATACATTGTATATTGTGATGACTCATTCCAACATTTAGTTTTTTACTTATGGGCTTCATTAGGATTCCACAGAGGGGTACAAGCTACTAGAAAAAGAAAAAAAAAAGTATTTCCGGATCCCTGTGGTATTTGTTACAAAGTACTTTTGACATGTCACCCTTATTTGTTTTGATAGTTTAAAAGTTGGCAGATACACAATGCCAAATCCTCACTTCCTTGCCTCATACCAAGCTTGGCTGCAAACAGCCGTGTTCTCCAGCTCCTCTGTGGGGAGTTACACGGTTGTTCAATACAGGGTTCAAGAGGTCAAACGCCTTTAGCAACAAGTTTCGCTCATTAAAACTCTTCCTCAGCTGACTGGATGCCTTATTAGCGGTTCAACATTCTGGAGTAGTTATTGGCTCTTTCAACATTGGCAATTACTCAAATTTGACCTAAACTTGTTTCTTCGTGTTCTATGTGTGTGTGTGTGTGTGTGTGTGTGTGTGTGTGTGTGTGTGTGTATGTGTGTGTTTCCCCCCTAAGCTGTCAGTCTTACCCTTTGCAGGTTCCTCATTTTTCCCAATTAGGATTTTTCTATGCACTGTAGTCTCTGTTACCTCCTAACACTAATGTTGGGAGGGCTGCAGTCACGTGCTACTTCCATGACACGTGGTGTTGCCAGCTCCTTCTTTTCACCTGCCAGTGATGGACTTCACAGGGTGGGCATAACTCGGGGGAGGTGCACACTGTGCCCCTTGAGATTCCCCCCCCCACAGGCACCCTGACCAATTGGTAGGACTTGCTAGTGCAGTGACACAGATTTGCTTCCCATGTAGGTAATTGTGTTTGTCGGAGTGCTCGGCCATGTTGGACCTACCACTACTGGGAACTGAACCCTTGTCTCTGTGGTGCCAAAATTTCAAAGGCATCTTTTAAAAGGACTTAAAAGAGGATAATTGTCTTGTCTTGCCGGTGTCCTGTTATATACAGATCAGTAATAACGAAGCATCCCCCCTTAAGAAATCAGATTTCTTTTCATGTCTAGGATGATGTTTTTCTATTTTGCAAAGAGGCCAACTCGACTTTAATGTAATGATGGCCACACACACACACACACTAAACTGCTACACTACTGTACTCTGCTCTACTGCCGGTGAAGACATTAACATATTAAGTAAAGCAGTTTGCAATGGATAATTCTTCAGGCAATTTGCCAAGGATTCTCATACAATTAAAAGAACCCACATAAAACAACATCAGGCACCCGTCCAAATAAACACCACATTGTTTTTCATTTTCCCTCCGCTTTATTGACAGTAATCTGTGATAAATTGTGCAAGCGTGTGCATTTCATTAAATCTGATGTATGCTTCTCTTTTGGCAGTCAGCTTACATTTTAATACAACTATAATGTGTTTTTTTATAATAGTATAGTATAATGCATAGTATAGTATAATGTTACACTTGCAGACCATATGCTCTTGTGATTGTTATTTATAAAAGTGTCTTTGTGCGAATATGCAAATGGCTTCGTGTCTTCTCTGAGTGATTTTCGCCACAGTTCAATATAGAGTTAATGAGCCAAGTCCGACCAATGCTCACTGGGAAGAAAAACTCCTTTCCCCTGTATTTTTACATGGCTTCTTTCATGTTGCTGAGGTAAAAGTATATGGACATCGGCATGATCATTGTAGCAGAGAATGACCAAGCATCTATGTGAAATAGGAAGTGTACAGTTAAGTTATCTTGGAAATAAATCTCATTTCTCGTTTAGAACATTGGACCTGTGCTAAATAATAACCTCGACTTGGCAATTGCAACCAGCTAACCAGCAATACTGTCTCTTTTTTTTCTTTGTGAACTTGCAGTAGTACCATTCACAGTATCAATTTTAGTTTTTAAAGTTTACTTTTCTCGTCCTAAGACACGTTAAGTACTAGTATTGCAATAAAAAAGGTGGATAAACTGTGTTTTGTCACTTTGCCCTCCTCCTAATCCCAACATTTCTGGTATCTCAGAAATAAGTCTCATATTACTAACATGGGCGCTCTGTACTGTGATACGATGTACAAAATGTGTGGCTAAGTGCAACTTGACGATGGAGGGGGGGAGCTCGCATGGCTCAAGTGAAGGGCATGTTCTGGCTCAAGTTAATAGGGCTTATTATGTACTTCGCCTGTCTTGCAGTTGGCTCCCTGTTGGCTAAGGAGCCCGCCATTCAGGAGCACACAAGCCTGTCGTTAGTGTCAGCGTACTTGATATTTTCTTTGTGTCCCGGTTGAACCCGGAGACTGAACAGCCCTCCACTGTGATAATGGTCACCTGCCAGACACCCACAGTAGGAGAGAAAAGAAATGACTGAGGAAAAATGAACAAGGAGAAAGAAGAAGAAAGAGTGCAAATCAGAAATAGAGGAGTGGAGTGGAGTCACGAGGCTGCTGCCATGGTATCTGATATTGCGGTTACAAAATGGTTTGTTTCCAAGGCTACAGACAATTAAAGGCAACTGTTTTATCTCCATTAAGTCTTATCCTTTACTACCTCAAATTATCCTCAAGAGCAAGAGTGTGAGAAACAGAGGGCAGGCTAAACTCTTGTAAAAATGCTACATGTAAACTCCTGGAGATGACAGTGAGTGAAGGAGTCAACAAGGTCAAACCAAACACCACCTCGCCCCTTAACACACAACGCTGACACAGCCCAACTCGAGACACACCTTGTTTTCGGTGTCATGTCAGGGTTATGTGACCCAACTTACAGTACCAGTCTACCAGTGAAGAACAGATTTGGTATGCAAATCACACTTGATTCTTACCAGCTCTATGGAGAGATTTACTTTCTTTTTTTCTTTGCCACCTGCACGCTCCTCCAGCGACCTTCAAATACTGTCAATCAAAGCAACGGCATAGAGAATTAAATTAAAAAGAAGCATGCACTCTTAAAATGTGACCTGCAGCTACATTTAAAGGTGGAGGAGCAAAAAGAATCTAATCAAGTGTCTTTCATGCCAAGGGCCCTTAAAATGCATGTCCTTCGCCGGCACACTTAGTCATGGGTTAGAGTAACGGCTATGAACACCTTGTAGACATAAATTTTACTGATAAAGTCAAATGGGTGATTAGAATGGCAGATACATGCACATTGTACTGGTAAATTCTTTCTACAGTGCCAATGTCAAGCATATGAAGCCACGTGAAGGTAACTGATATAAGCAATAAGATTATTTTAGGCAATATTGTGTATGGATCTGTATTTTGAGCTATATTTGGACATACATTCTCTATAACTTTTCTACTAAGACTTCCCACTGCTCTACAATTCGCCCCATATGATAAAAATACTGTATCTGAATCTTGTTTCTCTTTATCCGCCTGTATCATCTACCGGAAATGTGAGGCTCTATCGTTCGGAAACCTGTTCTCACCCAGACTCGGGTATGGATGTTGTGTTTGTAAGGATCAAGACCTTAAAAAAAAAAAGGCAATGGAGACAACTTGAATGACACTTGTTCTCAGTCATTACCCCATTGTGGACAGCTCGCTTGATATTGACACTCTTGCTCTCTTGGCAGTATCCCTCAGAAGAAAAGAAACGAAGTGAATGGCGTGATACCACATTCACTATGAATCTGTGTACCTTCATCTCAATCGATTTCCTATTCTGAAACAAAAATCGAAAAATGAAAGATGGGGCTTTTTAAAAAAAAAATATTTTGTCACTCAATTAACAAAAAGGATATCAAAGCATTGTCTGACACGAAATCGAATTTATAGAAAAAGGTTTGAAATTCAGTTTTTTCATTCGCAAGTTTCATTTTTCTTCATAAGGAACCCCCCTATATGGGGTTAATATTACCCTTAACCCTTCAACATTACACATGTGCTAAAAGAAACTTATAGATCGTCAGCTTTTGCCATGTGGCCTCTCCATCCATTTCTGTGGCACAAGGTGCACGCACAGGCAACATGCTCAATGTCTGCCTGTGCATCACCTCCTTCCTAACTTGCATTTTTCGTGTTTGACTCACTTTATAAAAAGCTGTAATAAGGAAACTACACAAAATTCTACTATGAGGAGAAAATTAAATGGAAAATGGCTCTATTTACAGACATTGATAATTAAAAAAAAAAATCCAATTTTCATTTCAGAATAGGAAATCGATTGAGACGAAGGTATTCGGATTACTATGGCTCAACAAGCACCTTGTTCCTTGGACCATTCCCCCCCCTCTTGGTCAGTGCAACAAAGAACTTTAGCCTCCAGCAAATGAGCTGGGCAGACAGCAAATTATAGCTCCTTCATTACTGGATTGCAATCAGTCCCTGGATCGATACATACAGTAATCACCAACTGTGCAGAGAAAGGAGAGTGGAGAGGACTGGCGGTGGGAACAATGCTCCTCTATTTCAGCCTTGTGTCGATGGTTCTACAAGAGACTGGAGGCAGAGATCCATAAATCCATCCACAAATTACCAATACGGCTAACTAGATAGTGTCACAGGCCAGGTCAGGGCAGGACATGTGGAAGAAATAGAGACATGAGTCACCTATATTAGAGAGTAGTTAGTTATATGATTACTACATACAGTACAATGTATATAATATGATACATAATTTCATAAAAAACATGCACTGTTTAAGGGGGTAAGACCTGTATAAGAGACTCAACTCAAGGTAAGAAAGTCCCCGAGTCGAGTCAAAGGCCTTGTTTAGACCTACAATAGCGCTGCGTCAAAAAAAGCTGCCTACTCGTTAATGGCAATCAGACCATTTTGTTGGGATAGCAGGGGTTGGGGCACAAAGGGGTCTGGCAAAAATATGCAGGGTCGTCCAGCGAAGAAGAAAAAAAGTGAACCTGGCATCATCTGACGACGCACTGCGTTGGTCATAGTATTGCTGTATCAACCGTTACGGAGTGTTTTGACATCTGATAAGCTTTAAAACTTGTGAATTTATTACTTAAACTGGACTTCCTAGATCATATTTCGTCTTCTCACCTGTGCCTGCAGCAGCACTCCAACACCAATGCAAACCCTTGGGTTTTTAGCACAGTGCTATTTTTGGTCAGAATGCCAACTACAGTAAGAACTGCACAAGAGGCTCAATTCAGGGCAAAAAAGTCAGAGTCAAGTGAGAGTTGATCTGGAGACCAAGTCCTGTCGGGTCTAGAAGAGTTAAATCAAGGATCAGTATCAAGATCAGTGCAAACCCAGTCCAGTCCATTTTTAGACATTATTGTAATATTGTAATCTATAGAACCTGCAATTTTATGGCAGTAATTATTAAGCATGCATACCTTTCTGGTGACATACAGCATGTTGTTATTTTTGGGATGACCCTGCCAAGCCCAGCCCAGTGCCAGTAAACAGCAGGTTTTGGGAGACTGCTCTTTGCCAAGGGAGTAAATCACTGGCTTTTGTCCGAGCTTGCAATACCACATATGTTTTTGTTAAGGACAGCTGACAGTTCAGATTTATGGGTGAGGGAGACAAAGAAGGTAAAATCCATGAGGAGTGAAACATAAAGCAGAGAGGGGGCACGGAGATCTGAGCAATCGATCAATCATCCCACCTCAGCAGTTTCTCTGCGCCCAACCCCACCACCCTCTGACACTGGAACTCGCCCCACTTTTCAAAATCTGCATTGCCTCATCCTCCCTTCCTCAATCTCAGTGTGTTGCCTTGCCTTCCCTTGGTCATTGTCTTCTTTCTTTATTGCTTTTGTTCTTTGGTTTTTTCTTTGTCTTTTTTTAGTTCTCTTCTCTACTTTAGTTTGCAGCATGCTTCATGAGAACAGCTGGGGATATAAGAGGGATTTGTTGTGTGTGTGCCAGAGCTCTTTATCATTGCCTTGGAGTTGATTTGGTGTATTCATATGTGTCTATTTGTTTACTGGTAAATGTGGGATTTTTTTTTTTTTTGCAAGCGTCTTGAACCCTGGTCTAACGTTTAATAAGCAAACAAACGATTTTTCCCAGCAGTTCACAGCCCTTTGCCTGTGCCTCGGAGTTAGCACAGGACACTAGCTGCTGTCTGTGGACCCAGCAGGCCTGTTTGATTCATGAAGCAGCATCAAAGCTTTCATATGCCCTGTACATTTCCCACTGCTCTCTCTTATCTCACTGTTGAATCGTTTCTCCAAAGCTGTCGGATACTGTCTCTGCGGGGTGGATGGCACTCGTCGGAAGCTAATAGAGTGTGACTGTATATGCACGTGTGGGTGTGTTTCTATGTGTGCGCGCGTGTGTAAGAACAGCGAGGTAATGTGATGTGACGAGTGGATTTGCCAGCATGTGGTCATCTAGATTTTGGATGTTTTCGCATACACACACACGCTTGTCTTATTCCATTCTCTCTTTTCCTATTCCCCAAAACTACCTAATTACTCCCAATATGTAATCCAATCCTCCAAAAAGCAGTATGTTAAGGTTCATTATGCGTTGACTAATGCACCACACAAGTTTGGATGGAGCTATTCATGCAGCTCATCTTATTAAACCTGCTCTCTCTCTCAGTCTGAGCTGAATCCAATTTAATAACACAGCTGCACTGCGCTTTTATTACTGTAATATCCACCAAAGACTAGCCTAAGATGGCACTTTCGGGGCAGCATTGACAAAAACAGATTTTATTTGTGTTCTCGTGACATTTTATCACCATTTGTAATGCTGTGTTTTTCCAGAGTGGGGACACTTGTTATAAATATACATAGAGCACAATTCATTGCATTGCTGTTGCAGGAAAGGTGGATAGCATACGTTTTTACACATCCTGACGCTCATACTTGCTTGTGGCTCTCAAGTGAAGCTATAGTAGGATTGTCAGGATTATATAGGTTACTGTGTGTGTGTGTGTGTGTGTGGGTTGGAGTGCATGATGGTCCACATCAATGGCATTGATTCCACTCGGGCTGGAATTCCATCCTCTCCTCCTCCCTCTCACGCTTCCACCGCGTAGCTCACAGAAATGAACCTCTGCCAGGCCAGGGGTTGCAGAGGGCAAGCTGCTTGACACGATGATTGCGGCAAAGTCCTTAGCTATTGCTGGTGGCATGATTGCGACAGAGGTGGCAGTGGAGGTTGAGGTTGAGGTTATTGAATCCAACAAGTATGGAGGCGGGAGGGGAGAAAGAAAAAGTATTCTGGATGTGGTCTAAACTAAGTTGGATCAGGAGTGCTTGAAAAGTAAGGTGATGCGATATTATGCTGGTTCCTGGGTTGAAATGTTTTTTTTTTTCTTTCAGAGAAATCAGATGTCAGCTATTAGGCAGCCCTTCAAGAGCTGGTAGGGGTTTATGTTTAGATGTTTTAGAAAGAGCTGTGCTTATAGTACCGCTGTATGGGTGCTTAAACCCTCATCTATGCCAATCAGCAGAAGTTCCAACAATATCAATATCAACAATATCAGCAGAATCACTCAGTCTGCATTTGTCTTTTTGACTTATGTACTTCCATCGTCAAATTTCTGAAGCTACTGAACTTCTGAATCGGACGCGTAGGAGAAGCAGTGGGAGCACTATGAAATGCCGCTGAAGGCGGGTGGATACATGTGGGCAGATGATAAACACCGGCTTGCCTCATTGCATATGCTTAGTCATGAAGCGATTGTTGGTTAGATTGCTCTGCTTAGACGCAGGGAGCATAATTTTTGACCCCTAAAAATACCCAGTACTAAAGGTCCATCCACCAAACGCAATGAAATCAAATACCAGAGGAACTCAACGTTTAATTATTAATAAAGACACTACTACGGGTGGCTAAATTTCAAATGAGTCATTTCTGTAATGTAGTCAGGGCTTTCTGCGAGGTTAATTGAGACCTTGACAGCACTTAAGTCTCTGCCGCGTGCTTGTGTGTCTTGTCTTACCTCTGGCTACAGCGTCGGCTCTCGGGCTTTATGGGAAGAGATTTGATCTGAGTGAAAAGCGCGTGTGTACTCCGAGTGTGTATGCGCCTGTAATCACAGCAGTGCTGCCATGGGAGCGACAGGATGAGGCGGAGGTGTACAATAGATGTAAGTCGAGAATACGGATAGGTATAGCGACAAGCACATATTCAACGGAGCTCAAGTGTTCCCTCAGAAGGGAAGGAAAGAGTCGTTCTCTATATTAGTTTTTGTGTCTCAAAAGCCGAGGCTAAAGTGAACTTCTTCTCTCTCCTGGGAAACCGGGAGGAGGGCTTTTCCAGTGCTCTGCAGTGTGGAGGAGGATCGCCAATTTCCTGGAGCATACAGGAGCATACAGGGAATTACTTATATATAGTATATATATATATATGATATAATATGAGATGGATCAGTGTCACAATGATGTATCACTTGCTTGTCAATATTGTTTCTTGCTACTTGTGGCTCTAAAGTCAAGAACACAAATCACATGATTGTGTACATTTTAAAACAATTTTATCGAGGGGCGTTGTTGGCATCATGACCAGCCTGTCGGGTGCAACAGTGAACACCCCCACAACCCACACCCTCCCCCATCCCCCCTCGTCCTCTCCTGTCACTCCCTGATCCTCTCCAGCTTTATCTCCCCCTCTCAGCCTTCTATTCATTAAACAGACATAAACAAAAGAAAGTTTTTTGTTTGCAGCTCGTGTCTCTCTGTTGCATGCGGCTCCATCTCGCTGAGCTCATGGAAGCAATCACAAGCTGTTTGTTGCTTACCGTTAACAGCCCCTACTTTGGGAGGGGGTCCAACTTAATACATAATTGAAAATGCTTGCTGTGGTCCATTTGGTACGCTTTTGTTCTTCCTACATCAGCACTGCCAGGAGGCTGCTCTTGGGGGATTTGCTTTTTTTTTTCCTCCGTGTCATTTTTGCCCTCCATCTCTTTCTCTCCCTCCTTTGATGCCTTTTTTTTTTCAATGACAATTCACACTTCAGTTGAGATTGCTCTAAATTTCAATATCAGCCAAAATGCTCTTTTAAGTAGCTGTCTCTGTCTGGATGCCATTCATCCCT
>NTHP01000311.1:594887-643960 GCA_003416845.1 Oplegnathus fasciatus | reverse complement strand
CACACACACACACACACACACATAAAATGTTTTCTTTTATGTGAGTGCATGCACACATATTATGTGGCTGTGCTTGTCTCAAAGTGAGCTCTATCATCGTATAAGTATAGCAGTTACTATGTCACTTAACACAGCTCTATTTCTGCCTCTCACTACAGCTTTTTCCTTTTTGACATCACTTCCATGCAACAGTTATTCCTTACCTTGGCGTTAATGAAATACTGTAATCAACTTTGCCTTATGTAAGCTAGTCAAATTGTCCGTGGTCATATCTCCACACAGAGTGCACAGCCATCAAATGGACACGCTATTATCCATCACCACTCTTCTCCTCTCACCTGAGATTGCTCCTGTGGCGAACTCGCTCGCTCATGAGATTTGGCTTTCAATCTGTCTGCCAACGGACCACCCCCTCTGGCCAGCCCACCCTCTCTCCCCAGGGAAATGCACAGAGGTCTTGGAGCGATTTTGCTGTAATGGAACTTCGGGATAAACTAGATTTGATGATCCACACACACAGGGGCCTCTTGGCGGTTTGAGTTTGCCCCCTCTCGTTCCTGTTTCAGCCCTAAACCTCATTACCTGAGGCTGATTCTTGAATCTGGCCTCCCCTAGGAAACATGGGTGAGGAGGGGCAAACGAACACAGGAAGTGGAGTGTCACTTGAGATCACAGGTCATATTGGGAAACCAGTTGATTTGTGTAACCCCTGAGCGGGGAAGAGTTGTTCCACGGAATAAGCATATAACAGTAGAAAAAATGAATAAAATAGACTGTATGTGAATATAATCATATAAAATTATATGTAGGACTAGATAAATGCTGATCCCTTGCTCACTGCCTTCAGTGTCCACACTTTGACTGTGATTGAGGTGTCACTGTTGTTGCTGCGGTACTTTTTGTTGTGACAGCTGCAGGTGTTTGTTCAGTTCCTGACAGATGCACACGGTGTCCCCCCCTGCTGCTGTTAGGCTGCTGCTTGACATGTGTCCATTGTACAAACTGGCTGTTTTGACTGGTAGTGTGTGAACGATGCTCGCTGCAGTGGAAGGAGGCCGTGTGCTGCAGACAGACTGACAGGCATTAGCAAAGTTGTCAACACCTTTCCTTTCCTCCCCTTTCTGTTTGGCTTTTTTAAGTTGCTCCTTTCTACTTTGTCTGGTCTTGGCGTTCATGCTTTTCCTGCTATTTTCTCTGCTGTTTTCTCTGCTTCCCCCAAAATTCAAAATATGAAATTGCAGCAGTTTGCTTTGCTCTGATGGAAGTAATTTCATTTTACACAAGACATTCTCATACGGCTGTATTATTCCATGGCAGATGCATCACTCTACACTGAAGGTGTTTTATTTGTTGGATAAATGTGTTGTTAATTTATTTCTAAACTAAAACAAATATTATTTTTGCACTGCGAAGCTTCCATGATGAAAACATGTCTTGCGTGCATTAGAGCTGCTGATTCAATGTTGGAATCAATAACCACAGCTAATCGGTTCAAATGATTTGACCCATGAGATCCTTGCACAGTGAAGTGATGAAGTGTTACATCAGTGTTAGTCCAGTGTTGGTTAAGTGAAATTTGTACCAGAGTTTAGGAGTTAATCTGCTCAGAGACAGAATGTTTGGCTTTTAATAGCTTGAATCTAACGAAAGTAATGCTTTTATTAAAGTTCCCCTTCAGGCATATTTTAGGACATACCAAAAATACCCTGCATTTAATAATAATTTCAATGATAATTTGCGTCTGTGTATATTTTCCACAAAAAAGGTCATTTAACTAGTTGAAAATTACTCCTTCTCCCTCATTGAAAAATCTTGAATCTACTGTATGAATATGTAACTAGTGTTCATTACAAAAAGTTTAACTGCTGGACAAAAGATGTCTCCTACTTAACTGAAAAGTCCATTGTCAGTGTATGTGGAGATTTCAAGTTCACATCACTCTTGTGTAGGTTGCATACTGGCCCATGATTGACCTCCGAATTAGTTCTAACGTCACAAAATCATGTCTGCACATGCACGGGTTCAATTGAGATTTAACGTGAGCAAAGAGAAACCTTCCCCCTTCAGCAGATGAAAGTGAAAACAGCCCTCTAGTGTCAGACTCTGCACAACATCCAACTGAAGTAACAATAAGCAAAACACATCTTAGAGTGAATGGGGACTTCAAGTGTTTCCTTTACGATGAAAGAGTGAACAGGGACTTAAAGTGCTTCCTTTACGATGAAGTTCCTTTGGAATGCAAACACCAGTGTATTTTTAATCAGTTAATGCTAAAGTCAAACAAGCTGTAGCATACTACTCATATAATATAGACCAAGAGTCACTTTGAGAATGTAAAATGTATACCCCACACCATAATATTGGTGTAATCCTGCATTCATGTAGTATTTCTTTTAACTTAACTTTCTTTTTCTTTCTCCCTCCTATTCTCCAGGTAAGGAAGAGTCAGTAGCCACCTTCAAGGGCAACGAGTTCTTCTGCTACGACCTGTCGCTGACGCCCATCCAGAGCAGCACCGACGAGATCACGCTTTCCTTCCGCACGCTGCAACGCAACGGCCTCATGCTGCACACCGGCAAGTCGGCCGACTACGTAAACCTTTCCTTGAAGAGCGGCGCGGTTTGGCTGGTCATCAACCTGGGCTCGGGGGCATTCGAGGCCCTGGTGGAGCCCGTCAACGGCAAGTTCAACGACAACGCCTGGCATGATGTGCGCGTCACCCGCAACCTGCGCCAGGTAAACACTGCCCGTGTAATCCAGGGCCACCACAGTCGGAGTGGTGCCTCTGTCTGCCACCCACCCTATCTCTGCTGTTTTTTTTGACCCTCCATCTTCACGTCTTTTCTCTCTGCACAAGGAGCACACAGGGAGTGTTTGTCTCATCTTCTTTCTCTCCTCTCTTGTTGCTTGCTGTCCACCTTAACAGAAGTTTCTTTTTTTCCAGGTTGGAGCTGAACAGAAAGCTGGTGCTGTCTTTCTTGGCTTCATTTTTTTCCCCTAAAATGACCAAAGATCCATTTTAACCTTCATATTCTAAAGTCATTCAAAGGCAAAAAGTGAAAACGCATCACAGTCCAAGTGAAAATGAACCAACAGTATAATCCCAGTCACATTTAGATTATATTTACAGTGACACACATTATATTGAAACCAAAGATAACTATGCACATTTAAGGTGTTACCAAGGACATTGTTTTGTGCTGTTATTAATGAGCAAGAGAAGAAAGTGCTCCGCTCAGTATGTATGCACATAATGTACTCCACTACACAAATGGAATGCACCCTAATTTATCAAAGGTGACAATGCACTTAAACCCTTTCTGAACAAATTACCCGACACATCTTTACAAACCTTTAATCCTAGCTAATGGAAAACAAAAGAGCACCGGCAACCTGAACGTCTGCGTGCATGTGTGCGAATCGGTGTGTATCTGTGCATGCCAGCTTGTTCCATCTACTCTACATTTTTTTTTCATATACACACGTGCACAGCAAAGCACTAAGTACATGCACATACAGTGCACTTTCCGAATACTGAACTCTCTGGATGCACCAGGTCATCAATTGGCAGTTGCAGATACCAGCAGTGAGATACAATCAATTGCACTTACACTTGTCTTGCTTACTTCTTTGCATTTTTTTGGTAATTGTAATTGGAATGAATGGCTTGTCAGACCTAATAATGGGCATTGTAAGCGGTCCCGATTGCAAAAAAGCTTTACGTGAATGCATTAACACAAAGATGGTACATCAGCTTCTTTGTGTGCGCCTGCAAAAGAGAACAGCCAATAGTATCAAACTCTTGTACTTTTAGGCTCGGAAAAAAATCCTCCCCATGCAAAAAAGGGAAAACCTGAGAGCAAAGTGATTCTTAATGTAAACTAAGTGCTGTTAAATTATAGGGAGACATTTCCATGCCAACCAGCGATTTCTGTCATATTGTAATAATGTTATTATATATTTCAGTGTGGTAGCTTAGATGTGGAAATAGTCCAAGATATGTGGAGCTGATGTTTTCTTGGCATATGCTGTGCCTGCTTTAGGATAAGGGCAAATGATCACGCACTCACCTGCACGCAGAGATACTCAGACGCGGCATCACGGACACAGTCAGGGTCAAACATGTTATGCTGTAGAGCTGTGTGTGATCAGCAGAGTGAGACTAGCTTAATGAGTTTGGGAAGCCAACATGATTTTAAAGATTTACAGCATGAGCCATAACCCACCTACCACCAACTGCACCATAACGACCATTAGGAAAATAAGTAACACATGCACATACACACATGCTAAATTGCCTGTCTCTATGTCCATCTATCCATATGTGCCTTTCTGTCTGTACTGGCATTTAATACCAGTACTATCAGTTACTGTTACCAGCTTGATCTCTCAAAATCTTGTTGTATGAAATTAATTAATTTAGCTGAGCAAATGACTGCTCAGTCCACGCCTTGACCCAGAACTCACCACGCACATCATGCTCTTCGGGCGATCTCCATTAACTCACATAACAGCTTGAATCCCCAGTGGATCATTCTAATTGACATAACAGGCGGCCTAAGTGTTAAAGAGCTCTCTAGATTTACACCGGACCGTCCCCACTGAGAGACACAAGAACAGAGGTATCGATGACATCGACCACCTCTGACCCTGTGTTTGCTCCTGGGCTGATACCCAGCTTATCAATGAGCACTTGCATGCTTTGAGGTCTCGCAGAACACACATGCATTTACACAGTTACGTGTCAGAGGAATTTGCTATGGCCACAAACTTAAAACAAGGATAACACTTTAGGAAAACCTTAATATGTGTGAGTTGTCAGTTTTTTGTTTACATTACTCGATTATTAGTCTATCAAAGAAATAACCATTGGTATTTTTCTGAATTATATATTAATTATTTGATAGTTAAAAATAAGGGAACAAAAGCTTGTATTGCTTACATTGCTTAGCTACTATTTAGTGTTACCAGTTGAAAAATGTCAATCTCAACAATAATCAATAACACTCAAATTAGATAAAACTGCTTTGATCCTTGGGTTAAAACTATTTACTGGTGCACAGTAAAGACAATTCATTAATAATAATATGTAGATATAGATTTGGATTTCGATTTATTGTCCCAGAGGAAGATTTGTTTTCACAGCCAGTACAACACAGAAAAATACAGATACAGACAATACATAAAATGTATATATTTAGACATCCCAGCTCACAGCGGTGTCTGCTAGGCCTGTATCTCTGACCAGATGGCAGTAATGTGAGGTGTTGATTGAGGAGGTGATCAATGTAATTTGCTATTGTGGGGGCTCGGCGTGTGATGGTATTTTTTTTTTGTTGGAGATGGTTAACATGGTAAAGTAGCAGGAGGAACAGTACAGCAGGATGGGATGAGTTATGCTTTTGTAAATCAATAACAGGAGATGGGGGCAACGGACAGTGCGGAGTCTATGTGTTGATCAAAAGAGTCCATTGTCTGTAGTGAGTCCTGCAGTGATATTTGAAGCTGCTCACCTGCTCAGCTGTCTTGCCATGGATGGCAAGGGGTTCAGTCCAGTGTGGGATGTGTTTGGTGTGCTAATGGCCAGTTGGTTTGTTTTGTCCATGTTCAGCTGTAGGTAGTTATCACTGCACCATTGTGTGAAGTGAGGAATAGAGTTTTGATAGGCTGTAACAGTTATTGTCATTGAGTAGTCCAAATGTGGCAAGTATCTGAAGTATGTGGTGATGGGTGAAGGGCTGGTACAGTCATTTGTGTAGAGGGAGTACAGGAAAGGACTGAGGAGACAGCCCTGAAGGGCTCCCGTGTTAGTGATGATGGTTGATGATGTTACTGTGCCTATTCTAACAGAATAGTATGGTCTGTAAGGAAATTGTGAACCCAGTGGATGAGGAGTGAAGGGATGTTGAGATGGTGAAGTTTCTTGATCATCTGGTGGCGCTGAATTGTGGTGGAGTTGTGGCGGAGTTGAAATCAACCAAAAGGATAGCATTGAAGTTGCCTGGTGATTTCAGATGTTGGAGGAGGGAGTGAAGGAGACATGCCACAGCATCCTCTGTCTCTTGTTTGATCCCCATCAGTATAGGCAAACTGGTGGGGGTCCAGCTTTATTCTGACAGCTGGCAGGATGGTGTTCAGAATCAGTTTTTCCAGGCTTTTCATGACTGAGTGAGTGCGACTGGTCATTAGTGGTTGCGTTCTGAAGGGCGGGGTTTCTTGGGTACTGGCGGATGGGTATTGATGCTGTCCTGTAGGATTCCCAGAAGATGGAGTGGAGGATGGGAGTGAGCTCCATGGCACAGTGCTTGAGCACCTTAGCTGGGATGCCATCTGGGCCTGGTGCCTTGCCAAGTTGCACCTGTCCAGCAGCTGTCAGACATCCTCTGGTGTGATTGGAGGATGTGCATCTCATGAAAGAGAAGGGTTTTCATGGTTATGGATTTCAAACTTTGTGTAAAAGTGTTCTGAGTGTTTGCAAAGGTGGTGGGGTATATATACAGTATGCGCACAGTACTGAAAATTTCAGAACTTAAGTCAAAAAATAAATCTGATTTGTTCTTTAGCAGGATTTACTCAACAGCTCCACACAGTGTCCATAACATCAGCAACATCGGCGCTGTGAGAGTTGTGCTTGATGACGGTAAAGAATTACAGGGTATACTGTATACTGTGTGCAGTACCCTGCTTTAATATTGTTTCTTATTGTTTTATTTGACTTGAATTTCAGTTACAAGTGAACATCTGTTGGTAATTTCACTTAATTGGTGCAAACACATTGACCACACCGTGGACTCCTGCTAGTTAGCTGTCACCCTCGCTAGCTGTGATGAGAAGAGACTGAGTTAGTAGATTTCTGGATAGTGTGCTTCAGATGCTGCCGCACACACCGTTGCAGTAGAGGTGAAGGGGGGAGGGTATAAATACTCCGGCAAGCTTTGGGACGCCCTCGCCTTTCTCCGACAGAAATAGGAAAGGATATTGTAATTAAGTAAATATTTATCTAAAACACAGCATTGACAAAGATGTAGGTGTATGGGAAATGACATGGCACACTCATTACATTAATGGCATAGTAAGCTTGTGAAAGGAAAAATTAATTAATTAATTAAGTAATTGAAGAAAAACTCACTCCCACGCTTGTTTGTCTGCATTTTGTTTTTTGTTCAGCATTTTTTCATTTGCTGTTCTTAATCTGATTAGGTCCCTGTTTTTTTTTTCAAATGTCTGTTTGAGGTAAGGCAATTTATTACTTATGCTTTGGAAGTAGCCGCCCAGAACTCACATTTGTAGGTATGTGATGTTTCCTCCGTCCCAGACACAAAAGAGGTGCTGCACTTGAGAGGAGTGTGGTTTTGTAAGCCCGCATGCAGACTTGGTGTTGGAGGGCTTTATATCCCACTCCCACTTATGGCTAATTGGTTTGGAATGACACTTAATGTGGCGGACCCTCCGTGCGAACGCCCAAACGGAGTGAGAGTGGGTAGGGGGAGGGTGTAGGGGCTGGACTGGAATTGGGCCAACGTCTCCGGAAAGAGGGTTTGCTCATGGAGTTCCAAGGAGTTTCCAAGGAACAGTGAGTGCTGACAGAACACTTTTCATGTGGATTCAAATGAGCTCCAACATGCACACCAACGCCATGGTACCATCGACTGAGTTATAAAAATCTGGGGTATTCAAATTCTATTTTTGTTTCAATTTCTTATCACAAGGGCAACCACCTGTTTTGTAATAAATATTTCCTTCTGTTGCTACAGTACATTTACATCTTGTGCTTTTGCATTTCCTCATTTTTATCATATTATGATGTTTACAGTAGTATAGTGTGTTTAGTAACTGATGGGCTATAGTTGATGCTGAGATAATGCATGAGAGTTTTAAGCTCATGTTGACAGTGTAGCTATTATATGGGCTAACCTGGCCTCTCTGCACCCTAGTAAGAGTTATATGTTTTATTTGTTGTTATTGTAGACACCTCCCGAGTTAATATTACAATAAACCTCTCACCAATTCACCTCCCATGCAAGTGTAATTTCAGTTAATGTTATGAGGTATGCCACAACATACTGTAAAATGTGAACTGAGTGGGTGGATGTTATGCAAAAGTGTGCTTTATTGAGAGATTACAGAGGGTGTCACAATGTGATGCTAGACGTTACAAACTACGGCCTCCAAAAATGGCCACACTTCCATGATAGTCTTACAAATATATACCATTATAAGCTGCTAATTTGGACTACAAAGTATTTTCCTTGCTACTTTATCCACATCCTGTATACAGTATAGTTTCCCAATATATTCACTCAAAAGATAAGGTAAATTATGAATAAATTAAGGGATGAATGCGCAACATACACTGTATTCTCAGTCCAAAAGTAAGACATGTTTTACACATAAATGGTAATGATCTGATAATGATAATTTGCTGTGGTTAAGATGCTGTGAATACTATAAATTACATCATCCAATATTTGAATGCCACTGAAAATGTCAACAGCGCATCCAGACAAACACGCCGTTATTGCTTTCTACTACTCTTCTCATTTGAGCTAACATGATATCTTGCATTAAAAATAGCCTACAGTCTACAAGACAAGCGTTGGATTCCAGCTGAGGTTATCATACAGCCCCAGTGGTCTCCAAAGTCTCATCCACTCTCTGCCTGTTGTTCTTAATGGCTCCTGCGACATCATGCATATCTACCGCTGCATCAGTAAGCTCCACAATAAGTAAAGCCTGTGAGCTCTCACAAGCCAGTCTCTCTCTCTCTCTCTTCCTCTGTATGTGTATGTGTATTTCTCCACAAAACCTATGAATTTGTCAGCTTTGTGTGGGATAAAATGAAGCAGACAGAATTAGGTGAGGTGATAGGGGCTCTCCGCCAAGAGAGGAGAGAAAGGGGAGGAGGGGGGCGAAATGGGTATGCTATATGCCTAAGAAATGATCACAGATTCAGAGCTCCCCTTGGTGGCATCTGGTAGTACTGCGCATATGTGTGTGGAAAGTGATGTGTGTTCGAAGAGTTTGACTAATCCCTGTGGCGTACAGTTGATAAGTGGGCAAGGACACTCGCCTTGACCTCTCATCGGTGCCAGTCTCTCCCCAAAATACAGACACATCCCCGCCCGTTCTACCCAATTCAATGCACACATTGGTTAGCATAAGCGGCAAGGGATCCCTCTTTCACCTCCTCCTTCCCTCCCTCCCTCCCTCCGCTCTCCCTGACATGATCATCTTCCATCATGGACATCTTGTAGACTTCAGCAATGGTGACCATCTTCGCCCTTTCCTTCCTCTGGGATCACACACACTGTCTAAACACAGCGCAGAAAGAGGAAGGGCAAAGATAAAGATGGAAACCCTCATGTCGGGGTGTCTTGGGAAATGATAGATATATCCGATACACTGCACCAGAACACATTGTGAAAAATATTAAGTGTCCAACGGCACTCTAGTCAGCAAGGCCCTTCTCTTAGTGCATGCCCGATGCATAGTTTAAATAAAAACTGCTCATTCTCATACTGTAATGTATGTCCTGTGAGTATTGATTTTTTGATCTTTTTAAATCTCACTCTGATTTTCCCAGAAGCCCTGCTGACAATCCACACACTGCTGTATTCCTTGCAGGGATACTGTAACTGGAAAAATCAGCCACAATTCCATTGAAAATACCTTGGACAGAGACCAAAACCACTGGCGCCTGTGTTATTATGTTCATACCCATTACTGTCATTACAGTAACACACAGTCAATCCATCAGTTTGTGTGTACTGGAGAGTAGCAGTAGAGCATGTGCAGATAAGGTAGAGGTTGATGTTATGTGGGCCTCTTTATGAATGTTTGGTGGTTAATGTATTGCCTTTAAACATTAGATTCACATACAGGGAGTGATATCATTGCCAGTAGTGAGACGGGAGCATTGAATAAAAGATCTGACAGCAGTCAGCAGATTTATTTTATCAGCTTTCTCTCCTGGCACATACTCAGTATTTCCATAGCATTAAAAGTTCAACCAGCAAACAAAGCAGTATCAAGACCAGCACAGCAAATGTCCTGTGTCTGGAACTCAACTTACTTGATTGAACACTGATGTGAAGTTACTGTTAATATCCCTCCAGTCAGATAACATGTTTATTTGCACTCAGTTTTTCAGCTTTTATTTTACTTATTTTTTCTATTGATTAGATTCTGTTGGTGCAGATATTTTATGAGGATGCAAAAGCGGTAAGCAAAAACTTTTGTGCACCTTGTATACATGCATGTACACAATGCTTTCAGGAGCAGAGCGCTATTCATTGGTGAAAATCAGTGTTTAGTGGCCATGACTACTCAATAATGTAGTAAAAGACTTGAAAGAATCAACTGATGTACATGACATGAACGTTTCACTCCGCTGCTCTGTAGTTGACTATAGTGTAGCTTTTATGGTGGTATTTGTAGGACCCATTAACTCACCTCTATAATATTGTCAGTGGTTTGGTTTTTGTTTGTTTTTCTTTGTTGAGATTATAGCAACGCAATGCCAGGAAAAATGCTTGATGCCATGCTTTTTGATCTACTGGAAAGATAGGAATACAGAAATACAGTAATCTATTGTATTCTTGGAGGGGTAACTTTCCATGTTGGCGATCACTGGAATAATCACAATGGCCTCACATCACAACGACCTGTCTGAACGCTTAACAGGCACTTGCGTCCCACAGGACACCGCAGGCAGTCAGAGGAAACAAGAGACACACACTGGCAGGGGAAAGGAAGCGAGCGTTTGCATGTCTGTATTTTTGTTTGTTTGCGAGAAGTAGCTAGAGCAAGGGAATGGCTGTGTGCACAATAGAGAGCGGGAAATGAAGTGTAGTGCTGCTGTCTTAGACTAAAGGAATATCTGAGCAGTGGGAGGATGGGGGGAGCACTGGGGAAGAGACAACAGTTTGTTCTCTACTACGAAAAGAAGCACAGACGCAGAAAGAGAAGCAAGCTTTGTTTTAATTCCCCAATGTGACTTTACAACAAAAGATTCGACATCCACTGTGTCAAAGAAGTGGGCCAGTAGCTTAGCCAGTGCCTAGAGAGAGACCTTTGAACTCAATATCTCTTTTTTTGCTATCCCATTTTCCCCCTTTGTATTACTCCCACCCTTTCTTCCCTTCTACTGTCACACCTATAGTATCTACTGTCCTTGTCTTGTCTCTGGCTGTCTCTCTCTTTCTGTCTGCCTTGATGTTCTTTAAGTCCCCCTACTCGTGCACAACTCTTTTCCGTATAATTGGACCTTGGGTGCAAGCTATTGGACTCATAAATGGATCAAGCTGCTTTTTTCATGTTCTTGCCGTGCTGAATGGACAGCCCCGAGGTTCAACTGCCAGCCCAGAGTTCAGCTGCAGAGGGCGAGCTCAGGATCAAGCTCAGCAAAGGTCACGTTGAGAATCATAATCTGTTGCACATGTACACATGGCAGTGATCGCTACGAGCCATCAGAATCCACTGAGGTATTGAGAAAGTACATTTTTTTATTTACTCTGGAACAACACAGCCTTAAAAATCTATAGAGAAAGGCCTATATAAAAATTTGTTTTGTTACAGCCCAGATTAATACAGAACACTAGTGATTCAGCCTCAAGGAAAACCTTCACATTTGCTGTTCCGCAGTCCCCTGATAGGTGTTGTGTTTTATCTACCTGTCAACAGCAGTCGGGCTTTACTTTTTTGAATAACAACGGCAAAGACAAAAAAGGGAGATAGAATGATAACTACAAAGACAAAAAAACACAACTGTTATTTCTTATGTTTTAATCATACATGGCACCAAAAAGGCATATAAGAGTAACGCCACTGTGCAAGGGGACAAAAGTTACTCTCAAAGTTTGGGTCATTTTGAATCCACAGGCGTGCAAGCGGCTGTTTATGAGCGTGGAGGCTCAAGTGTACCCTCATAGTCAATAATGGATAATAAAACTTAACGCACACAAACTTTACAAGCAGCAAGGCAACATTAGATAAAAACCAATAAGGCAAACATACAGTAGTTATTCAGTTGAGCGCACACACAGACAGACACACACAAACACACACACACAAACACACACACACAAGCACAGCCCATCAAATTCTCAACTTCTTCTACCCTCCACGCATGTCTCCCATACATAATAGACATTTGTGCGAGCTAACTGTACGTATTCACATTCAACACACGGCACTGTTCTCTCGCTATGCCTGCATGCACCCTCGCTACCACTATATGGTTGTTATATAGAGAAACAGGCCGAGTCAAGGGATGGAAAAGCTTTAATAAAAAATTGACTTGCCACTCAAAACATAGTGTGATATGAAAGTGAAATGCTGTCGCAGATCAGTTGCCGTCATGACTAAAAATTCATCAGGGGGAATCATTGCCATTTATTAGCATTGTGAGATTGTGATCTTCTAAAAGCATTAATCCATTTGAAAATGAGGAATTTCCAAATTTACTATAGCGTTTAAAACCCTTCATTCATCATTCAGCCACTGATATGTGGCTAATCCCTGTTACTAAGACATCACCATATTTAGAATCATGTTTTAGGTGGCAGAGCATGTTGGGGAAATAATCACATTTATTTTATATGAGACGACAGAATTAGAACGTCAACCTTCCCCCTTCAATCTTCAATCAATACCAGATGCCTGGACACTCCCCTCCTCTTCCCTGTTCTTTCTATCTCTACCTCTCTTACTTGTTCAGATTGTTTCTCATCCATTTCTGTAAGGCATGATCAGCTGCAGTTACCTTCCCTCCTCCTCCTCCTCCTCCTCCTCCTCCATCAGTCCATCCCTCCTCTCCCTCCCCTCTCATCCAGCCTTCCTCCAAGAGGCAGCCAGAATTCCTAAGAGGGAGCCAATCAGTTCCTCTCCCGCTCCTCTTCTCCTCCCTTCCTCTCTCATTTTCACTCTGTCTCTCTTGTCCATTCTTGCTAGCAACTTGTCACTTAGCAACGGTGTCTGCTATGCTGCTGGGTAGTGAATCGTCCCTGGCTGCAGTACTCCAGTAGTTGCATTAACCCTTTCCAAACAAGTCCTCGAGTTGAACACGATGATGTTACTGATAAAAGAATGTCTGAACAGTCCTGATTTACTAGGTAAAGGTTTACTAGGTTTAGAAACCCCCTTGTCTTGGTCCTTGGACCAACAAGAAGAAAATGATCTAAACAAAAGTAATTGGGTTAAACTACTGAGCGAAAGCAACATATTAACTGTATGAGTGACTGCTTCCTTTAGATATTTTACTCTGGAACCCTAGGCTTACATCTTGTGGCCATCCCACACATACACCCTGTTTAGCTCCTTCCACTCACGTGTTAGCAATAAGGTCAGCACAGTGTATTGAACCTCTTGTGGCCAAATGGAAAATGCCATTTAGAGCGCTCAGCTTTGCCAACACATACAGCAACGCACTTTTATGGTGACGAGTGGAATTGCTATTCAAGGCAGGCTAGGGTGGTGGATTTGTTTGATGTACATAATGACATGCTAACACCCCTGTAATCCTTTTCTCAGTTTACTGCCAATGACATTTTAAGTATTCCTAATGTGCTCCAGCCGTGCTGAGAGGAGGTGGGGGGGCACAGTCATCGTGTGTGTGTGAGTGGAAGTGCGTTTAGATTTTTATGTTTTTAATTTTATTTTTTTCTCCCTGTGTTTTTTTTGTGTTTCTTTCCCCCATGCTGATCTGAGGTCAACACCTCAAGCACAGCTGTACATCGCCCAAACTACAAATATCCCATGCTGGAAAAAAAAACGGCCTGGCTGTTTGATACAAACACAGAGCGGTTCTGTGCATTTGAGGGGAAAAAAGGCTCATTTGCATCACATTTCCTCTGCATTAGCATATCCGCCCGCATTCCCACACTCGCTCACTCATCAGCCTCATTTGCCACTACCTGCTCCAGCACTTTCATGTTTATTCATCCCCCTGTCTCGCAGACCTATAATCAGATAACAGATATCTGCACCATTAGCATGTGCAAACATATAGAAACAGGTAATCAAACACTACTGAGACACAAACAGGTAAGAGATTGAGAAGAAGAGATCACTGGAGAGAAATTACAATACCTGGTTTAGTTAGATGAGGCATTTGCCTGTGGAAAAGATTTAGTGTATTCCCCTAGTTTTAAGAACTTACCTTACATTCTTGGGTTGATTTAATTGTGGACATCATAAAAAGATGCTGATCGGTATTTAAATGATTTCCTGTCGTGGACTCAACGGTTGCACTCGTGGGTTGACATTGAACTTGGCCACATCCTGATGAGAGGGAAAGAAGGGCTGCTGTGCAAGGAGGGAGTCAGTCAGTCAGTCAGTCAGTCAGAGATGGAAAATAGAGATGAGGATGAGGGGAAGCACAACAGACAAGGAGAGAGAATTATGACCAACTGAATTGCAATACACAATATGTTCCACTGCAATTTTCATGCACTCACACACCTATACAGAAGCATACACCCTCACACGCTGTTTGTTTGCAGACTTCTCTCTGCCGTAATTGCAGTGACATTTATATTTGCACCTGAAGCCTGTCTGCCAGTTTCCATTACTTGGAGCCAGATTTGGAGAGAGGCGGACTAGAGTGAATGGCGGGTGATTGGAATGAACGCGGAACCAAATGTTCCTGAAAGAGCTATTTTGAATCGCAGCCCAGCTCCCCTCCATCTGACAGGGTCACCCACACAGACGCCCGATACGCCGCACATGCATAAATACCCAGCAAGGCACATAAATGTATATAGTATGGATGCTCTCACTCATACAGCCAACAAACATTGAGCTTATACTTCCATGTTTACAACAGATACTGAATTTTCATGTGTCTCTAATCATTAATTCAGATTGTGAAAGTTTCGCCTGATGACAAATAGCACCCACCCCCCTCCATCCCACCCCATAATACTATTCCACAAGATCAGTTTTATCACTTATTTCAAAGGCCGAAACTGGAAATTTATAGGAGAACGGTCATCAGTCTTAGAACTTTCTCAGTTACAATGATAAATCTATCTGGACTGGGGATCTTGGCTCCACTGCACCATCCATTGATCATTTTCACAGCTTTGTCATTAAATATTTATTCAGCTTATTCGCTGGTGGCCGCAGTTCAGTAACGTCCACAGTGACGAGTGTGTAAAAGATCAGCAACTCAACAAAAACATCATTTTACATCTCGGCCAACTCTGGCTGGCATCCCTGCAGATCTTTGGCACAAGCTGAAAGAGCCACATCAACCGTTTCACCTGTGAGCAGAGCTACGAGACACCGAGAATTACTGAGCGAATTACCATGTTAACAGTATTAGCATTAGCTCTTCCAACCCCCAATATTTAATACATGGATATATTTTTTTAGCCCAGGGGGCCCTTTGAGACAGATGCAACACAAAGTTGTTTGTTTGGGCCTGTGGTTGTTTACATGACTGGGAAGCTTTATCCTCCATCAGCAAACATCGGCATTCGCAGCCTTCATTTTCCCACATGGGTCAATTACAGAGAGGGTGAAGGGCTGTCACAGCAGGGGCTCCAGGCATGTTAGGTTTGAGGCAAAGTTGAAACAAGTATAGCGAATGAGGAGGAAATGTACTGTAAGACAGTAAAATTTGTCGTACGGAAAGGGGTGAGCTGGTCTATTTTTGATACTCTTCCATTCCATTTATCTTTTAGTGCTCTAAATTGTTGTCGGCCCACTGTATTTCCTCTATTCTGCCCACCCTCACTGAAACAATTTGGCACTCCTCGGATGCCTTCTGAGAAGGATAAGGAAGGATTCATCTCATGTGGTTTGCTATCGTAGGAGGTGTCATGCATTTTTCCTGTATCTATCCTGCATAATGCTGCACACACTTCCTTCTTGAACATCTTGCAGCAGAACAACATTGGGAAATCATGACAGAAACCCTTTGAACCAACTACTTACCAGACCATTCTGTCTACCATTTGATAAAAAAAAAAAAAATAGAACAAAACTTAATTTTCTGCACGATTGATCTTGACAATGGAGCACTACTTACAGTTCTCAAGCCTGCAGTAAAAAGTCTGACTAGTAGAATAGCTACGCCTCTGGATCTTCTACACATCACTCGGCTCAATGGCTCCGTTCGCTACGCTTCTTTCTAGTCTGGCAGTTTATTCATTTAGCGCTTTCTACTTCTTACTCTTCAAATCAAAATAAACGTGGAATAAAATGTGGATTGACACACATACTGTACGTTCACTCATTATACTAGACTATGCAGACACTGTGCATGCAGAAGTGCCAATGTAATCTCTTCCTTTTACTTCTGCCACCCATCTTTACTTTATCCTGTAATTTCAAAGATCATCAGCAATTTTTGAAGGCTGCATTTTTCACAACCATTCCGGGGCCGTTCAAAGAACTAATAAAGAGATGAGTTCAAAACCCAGACTTCAAATGCCTGTGAGGGATCCAAAACTTCCAGAATTTAAAATGTTACACTTAATAATCTCTAATTTCTTTTCCTTCGCTGTATCACAGACCGTCTTTCAGTGAGTTTTGAAAAGCCCACAGTCATTGTCACCTTTGTAAGGGCACATTTGTGTAACTTAATTAATCATTGTAAGGTTCCCAGTTGTTGGACCATCCTATCGCATCCGATTTTTGATGTATCAGCTGTTGTTTTGTAAGCTCAGAGACGTGAGTGCAGTGTGATGTGGGTATTCAGATTCACTAACTACATCCTCAAATTCTGCTAGAAGCCATCTCCCAGCGTATTTAAAATATGCACTAAAGGAGTGAGGGAGATGCAACTGTAGGAGACGTGGCCTCGTGGCTATGTAGTATGTGACGCAGAGGGCCAGATGAAACGGGGGAGAAAGTGACTAACCACCACCACTGCCGGTAGTCAGAGCTAACCATCCATGAGCAGCTACTGTCAGACTCACTGTGTCTGCGTTAGAAAGACAGGGAGTCTGATGAAGCTTTGGCAGTCAATAGAAGCACATTTATGGCCCTTTGTCACTGTGTGGGTACCTGTGTTGTAGCTGGGTTAGCGTCTCTACTACGAGATGGGATGTGCATCTGTGGGGGAGTGTCAGTACATAGTACTGTCGTCTTGCTGTTTGTCACGGTTAACATTACTGTTTGTCAGCCCTAACTATTGTTTTAAGCTCAAAGTGATTCAAATCAAGTTCAGGTTTAGTTGCCACATGCCATAATCATACAGGGTATAATCATAGTGAAATGTATGCAAAGTGATTTGTGATTTCAACCCCTATTTCCTATCCGCGTTTATCAGGCTTGCAAATGCCGATGCTACCAGCAGCTCTGTGTGAGAGGAACAAACTGGGGCTACGATCGGCCAGTGTTCTGCTATTTACACTTGGCACGGCAGCTGACATCCAGCAGCTTGGAGTCTTGCCAATTTTGTCACGGTTAGAGAGGCGTCACCGAATTCGGCTGAACTGAACTTTCAAATCCAAGTGGACACGTACAAGTTGCTTTTGAGCAGAAAAGGCAGTTTTCACACACAATGTGTATGTTTGTAAAAATCACCTGTAACATCATATGCCAACAAAAATCTATGTGAATATGTGCTGGTTTTACAAAAAATATATATTAGTGCGTAATTCCTCTTTAAGACAGGACCCTGCTTAACTTAATGTTTGTAATGAATCTGTTTTTGGTTGCTGTAACCTGAAATGTTGCTGTTTTAACTGAACTTCAGTAATGTAACCTTGTCCAAAGTGAGCTTTGTTTGGCCCAGCTGCAGCGCGTGGCAAAGTGAAGTTCGGCCCTGTTCTCATCGCTGTCACCTTTTCCATCCAGCTGGAGTTTTGCAGGCCTGACATAACAGTGACATAATGTTTCAAAGACAGATGACAGACTGCTTGATTGCTTTATTTCCACTTTGTGTTCCAGCTGGCACGCTTTTCTCTTCCCAGGGACTACAAGCATTGCTCATTATTGTGGAAATGACTTAAATGAACATTTCTCTCTCTTTCAGGATGCTGCTGATACCAGAACCCTCAAAGAAATCCCTCTGTCCTTCTTTCTGCCCTTCTCTATCCCTTTCTCTCACACTCAAAAACATGCTAAATGAATTCTGTTTTCCTAAATGCCCTTGATGATTTCACATCACTACCTTTGGAAATGCACTGTAGTTTTTACCGTAATTGTCCATTTGTACAATGCAATAATTTCTTTTTGGTTTTCTCTTGCATATATCACAGTAGCCCCTTAATGACTACTTGGGGGAAATTTTGCTTAGAGATTTGCACCTTTTCAAGTCATCAAAACATGATTGGCCCCGCCCAGTACTAAAGAACGCCATTTTGAAATGGACAAGACCCTACCACCAGCCAAACCCACCGACCAGATTAGCCTCTCAGAGTGAATACTTGTGATGTACTTTTCCCCCATTCCCTTCCCCGCTCAAAACAAACAGCCCCATCAAAACTACCCAAATCCCCCCTGTGGAAGTTGATTTGCTAACTCTTGTCTCTTTTACTAACAACAAGCTTCAGAATTCTTCCAATTTGATTCTTTTTATTGGTGAATTTCTTTTCCCTTACCTTTTATGATTTCAACGACTAACACTGTGTCATTCACGGAATGTGAACCATCTGTTGTTTTCTCTTCTTAACTTGCGACTACATACTAACAAATGTATTGTTATCCTTTTATTCCTTTTGGTTTTTTATGATTTTATTTCGTAAATACCCTTTTAAAACAAAATAGTTATACAATTGCTTTCTTTATTTCTTTATTTGGATGTTTTACTATATAAGCAATAGGGAAAAGATACATTCTTTTAATTATATTTTACTATTACATTACATTTTTGCTTAGAGTCGAATCGCCTGTTAAAAGGAGAAGCTGGTTTTACAAAAGGCGATTTTTCTTTTTTTCTTTCCCACTTTTTTGGGGTTGAGGTGTGTTTTCTTGAGTTTAAGGTTTGTCATTATTTTTTTTCTTTCTCCTCCCCCTGTTTTCTCCTGAAGCACGCAGGCATTGGACACGCTATGGTAAACAAACTGCATTATATGGTAGATATCATTCTAATTGTCTTATACTTTGGTTTGCCCTGGGTTTTCCGTTACCTCTTTCTATTCTGTTTGCCTTACTGAAAGTACAATCCGCCATCAATTCCAAGGTAGCTGAAAAACTCCACCTCTCTGTTTTTCTTTTAGCCCTCTCTATATATATGTTATTGCTTTTTATTGCCATCCAGTTCTCCCCTTCCTGAAAAGAATTAACGTGTTCATCCAGAGGTCTGCCCAAAAAGATATAAAAATTACATACATTTCGATTTTAAGATTTTATTTGTTTTTTTGTATTTTTTTTAGCCCCTTTTTATTTGGTTATTTCTTATTTTTCTTTTACTTCAAACCCTATCCGTATGAAGAAATAAAGAATCATAATGCAAGATTTTTTCTCAATTGAGTATTAGAAAAATATTAAGAGTTACCTCTACTTTTTTTTTTTTTTATCCCTGTTTCCTCTTGATTTATTTTCTTAGAAGAACCCTATGAAGTGAGCGTACACAGTAGAGTTCTCAAGCAGACAAATAACTACTATGGCAACTCCAGTGAGAGGAAGTAAAAAAAACAAACAAAAAAAGCTTTTTGCTCATTCATTTCCCCAACTTTTTAACAACATGAGAGGAATGGCACTGAGGAGATCATCTTGTTATGTTGCCTCAGTTGGACCTTTTCAGCCTGTTATGGAGCGACCTGTTATCGAGGCTTGCCATCCTGTGGTTTATGGAGTCGTGAAGAGTATTTACGCCTCTTGATTTAGTAGCCAAAGCCCTCACTGTAAAGAAGGCCTCAAATGAGGGCTTGATCCCATTAGTGGCCTTAGGCTGATTTATGATCAAGATGGAGCTGTTCCCACACCAGCACCTGAACACACTCCTTCTCTTACACATACTTAATAAAGTGCTTTAACGGAGAGTAGTCCCTTGAACTCGGGTGCAGAAACGATCAAACCAAGAGTACTGATGAAAGTTCATTACTGAGAATAAAATGGCACTTGCACTTTTATTAAGCTGCAAAGTGGGGGAAGTTTGCCAAAATAACTTCTCTGTTCTGACTAACACCTAAGTGGGATCTTATTTCAAAAACTGTTATTATGTTGAATGTACCATGTTGCTGCCAGTGCACACTGGTAGACCACCCTTAGCATGTAGTTGTGATCAGTCTTACTTGCTTTCACTGGACTTTCTAATCAATAAATGAAGCTCCCTGCCCTTTGATGCAGGCCATAAATGGAACTGCCTGGGAAAATCTGATCTGTGTGTGGTCAACCCCTCATTAACACTAACACTAACTTATATTTCTTATACTTTACTGGCCTCACCCTTTGCATGAAGAGACGCCCCACCCCCCCTCCCAATCTTTTTTGTTTGTTTTTTATATACAGATTGCATTGAGTATATATGTATATGTATATATCATGGCTAACATATATACATACATATATCAATTGTCCTAATATAATCAATATGGCCATAAAACATGTTAGCCACACCCTCTTGCTGTTTTATTTATTTGATCTTACTTTATTTTATTTTATTTTTTTATTTCTCTACGTTTAACTTCAAAATTAACTTTCTAAAATGAATAATGACCTCACACCATATCTTGCTGAAGCAAAAAAAAGGGGGGAAAAAGTAAAGAGGGGAGACGGATTTTCTTTTTCTTGGTGAATAGAGAATGAACGCCTTAAGGAATAAATCTGCCCAATCCATCGCCACACATGAGTTGGAGAACACTTGTGAGTGGGCGGAAAGCCACTGTATCTGGTAGTGACTCACTCAGCCTTGGCTCAAATTTGACAAAAGTGATGAAGCAATTTTGAGCTTGCATCAGAAATACTGTGGTGAAATTCTAATGGAGGCATGAGAACTGCAATCATGACTGAGCACAGATTTGTTTTGTGTGTCCAATATAGCGTGGAAGGCAGAGATAGTGATGACGCAGTATGTCCTACCACTGGAATCCTAATTGCTCTATTCACCAAGGCAGGGATGTCCTCTCCCCCCTCTCAATTTTCCCTATTCTTTAAAAAACCCTCTCATTCCCGTTGATTTCATTTGTGATTGATGACATTGGTCCCATCCTGTCCCACTTCCACCTCCAAACTGACAGTATCCAGTGGTTGTATTCCTGCACCCTGTTTGCATGTTTCTATTGGCTAGAACGTCTCAACATCAGCATACTCACGGAGTGTAAATGCTGCTCTAGCCCAGCGCGTGTCAGTCTGTTGTACACGTGTCTAGATGGGTTTTTCTGTTGCATTCTTGTCCAAACAAAAACCTTAACATTGAACGCTCTCTTCCTTTCCCCATTTGTCTGGTGTTGTGGTGCCCTGCAATTAAATTTACTCCCCCCACTACTTCCCCATTCTGCTGCATCTTGCCAAATGGCTTATTTGTCGTTTAATAGTTGATCTGTTTGTGTTGTGTCCAATGGAATTCCCCACCCCCCATCCCCATTCGTCCTGTCATCTTTCCATTTAAGTGCATGGCTTGTGTGTCACCCTGTTAGCTTGGATGGGTTCATTTTGTTTCCTCTTAACCAAAACAAACCCTTGTCACATGAAATAACACATTCAGTCCAAATCTGGACCTGGTTTGAGCAATCAAATTGCAGAGGACTTTTAAAGAATCCTCACCTACTCTAATCACTTCGACTAAATTTACTAAAACAGTGTTACTAATCTACTGTTTGAATCAAACCTTTGTTGTAACTGTACTAACAACCATTTTTGTGTCTGACTTTCCCTTACTTACAAAAATACTAACCGATTTTGTTCACCCTCCAACCCTTTTAACTCTTCGGCGCACAGCTACAGAACTTCCCCCCTTTCTCTCCCCCATCCCTTTTGACAACTGTTGCCAAAACAGCACTTGCCCCAAGCTACCCAACCCTCCCTCATGTCTTTACTAACTTAGAGATGTAGCTTAGTTCAAAGGTTAGTAGATCACATATTTAGTGTTGAAAGACAGATTCTCCTCCTAAAATAAATACACATTCACAAGCTGCCAGACACCTACTGAAGTCCACCGCTGGATGGGAACCCCTTCTTTCCCTTTCTCTCTTAAACATCCTTGCTTCCTGCGGGTCTGGCTTTGACCTGAGCTAATGGGGGAGTCAATGTGTGCAGTCTATTATGATGCGTTTCTTATGTTAGCCTTCAACTGTATAATGTAATATATTAACTCCAAAATATAACACTTTTTTCCCCCCTGCAAAAGATCTCTGACAGTAATCAAATGTAGTGTCAACAAGGGTAAGTGATACATGTTCAAGGTAAGCTGGTTGCCTCCTCTCTGCACGGATTATGTTAAGTAGACGAAGGTACTGATAGGTGTCCGTACTTAGTCAGACTGTTGCTGTATAAGTCAGAAATTGCTGACAAAGAAACTACAGACTCTCAGTGAAAGTAAAGATCGGATGCTCCAAATCACGACTGCCTTCGGGAATTGAAGGTAGAACATGATCTGCTCCTCTGAATAGAAGGTGTGTGCACAGTGAGAGTGAGCAACTCTCACAAAGTTATTTTCCATTGTATGCGTTAAAGGCCTGACAGGATATAGCTTCAAATACAGTAAAGTGTAAAATTTCTTGGCTAACTGTAAGCTTCAAGACTTGCTTTGATACTTCTCCTCAGCACCTCAATACCACCTGGGTTCATTCGTCGTCTCGTGCTACCTTCTGCTCACTCTTCCTCATATCTTTTTTTAATTTTACCCCTGTCAGCACATAAGTTGCTACCAGTCCTCAAAATCAATAAAGACAGCTGCGATTGTCGCCACTATTTTGGAAATGGTGCGCAAGTGCGTAGGACGTGATGTAGATACATCTCCAAGTGCACGTGATTTTTGTAATTTAAGCTCACTAAAATAGTGTACACGGGATGTATCATTTCAGGTCTAGTGTTATTGTCTTCATTGCATTCAATAAGACTTTCTATATTCAATTTCAATGTGTGGTCAGTGCGATCCCCAGCACAGTTGGAATCATGTTGACTCTTGTTTACTTGATGAGAGGGAGATATACTTCACGGAGCGTTCAGTTGCCATCAGCCCGCAGTCATGAAGTATGGTCAATGAGCCAGTAACATGCTCGGCTGAGCACACCACAGGACTTCACACAAAGAACAGTTCTTGTTCACCGTATGCTACATGTGAAGCCCCATTACAGAAGCTTTGTTATTCTGTAGGTAGTTGGTGGTTCATGGGGAACGAACACAAAAGAGGAAGATTGACCGAATAGAAGGGAGGTTAATAACATAACAGAGACCAGTCTCCCACCACAGGGGGGGTAAAATAGAATGCTTCTCGTGATTTGAATTCAGAGCTGCGTCAATCACTTCACAGTATATCCAGCTGTAAACAGCTCCAGCCTGTGTGTTCTATGATATCTGGGACACATAATTCAGCACAGATCAGACAGGTCTGTTTGGTTTCTGTGTGTGCTGGGCTAAAGAAGTATTTGAAGAGAAGGCTTTGGAGTTAGATCTGCGTGATAGGTGTGTTGTCCTATTTAAATAGCCCTATTTTTTCTCAGTGGCAGGGTGTTAGTTGCTTGTTGTACGTACGCATGAAAGGAGTTGTTCTTAGATTATCACACAAGGTTATGTTTTAAGAAGGACTGTGATCACACAATTGCAAATTATTTTCAGGCCATATTGTTCCCCGCAAAAGAAATCACACTTGTTTTCATGCAGTAAACAATGGAATAAGCCACCGTTTCATGTTAATGAAAAAAAAAAAACATTATAAGAAATACAAAGACATTAAGTAATTGTGCAAGTTGCAGTATGCTGGCGTAGGTTGTATGCTGTCCTCACTCAGCACAGCTTGTGTTCTGTCACTCCAATTACTTTGAATGTATTCACAATCAAAGAAACACAGACGCAGTTGGTATTTCATTTAGTGTCCTGAATCCCACCATTCATTTTACCTGTGGGCTATTATTACCATTGAGTATAGAGGAGTGTTGTTTGCTGAAAGTAAAGTGAATCTTTATGGTTTCAGTGATCTGCTGTTAGCAACTTCTATGCCTCTACCATAACTGGCCTATGATCAGGAGGATGCGCACTATATATCCAGAGTATCTAGATTATGTTTTGTGTTTTACTCAGCTGCTGTTGGTCACTACCTCAGGACTTGCTTTTGTTCATTTTTTGGACTAATAATGCATGTGCTTATTTTACATATTTGACATATTGTCTCTGTGGGGCTTTTATTGCTGTTTCGGTCCAACTCTGATCACACAATGAATCACTTAATATAATATGATTGCCCCAGGCATTTTTTTTAATACACTGCATACATTAAAAGCTTTGAACAATTTAAGTGGTGGATGTTGGAGAGGAAAAGAGAAAGAACGACAGAACAAACACATTGCTAATCTCTAGTTTTCCCTCTTTAGCTGGGAACTTTATAGATGTCTGGCAGCCACCCAATGCTAGTCCCTCATGGCCCCAATGAGCACATCCTTCCCCGAAGATGATGAAGATCAACAACCCCCCACAAAATATTCTCCCGAATCCACAGATGGCCATAAAAGATGTTGAAGTTCTTCAGCACTTTGGTCAACATTTTAATTTTAAGAAAGTTTACAGGTTATATCTCTACCCTTTGACTCTCCATCTATCTTTGAATCTCCCTATTCCGAGAAGAGGTCATGCCGTGGGTAGATGGCTTTGGCCAAAGTCTGTAGGAACATTTTAAATGGCATACGTCGTGGCCCCCTTGTTTCTCCTCCTTAGCCACCTGTGAGGTTTCTCTCGTCACTATGGGATAAATGAAGTAGCCCTGCTGAAAGCCTCATCCGAGATCTTCAAAGATGACCCCGACACACCAGCACTGTCAACCGCAGATTCTTCATGCCAAATACATCTGACGAATATGATCGCTCTTTCTCACTAAGTAGCAACAGCAGACATAAAAATGAGTTGCCCTGTTAAGAAGGGAAGTACGGCAAAAAAAAAAAGAAAAGAAAAACAAGTGGAATAAAAAACAGTCAAGAATAAGAAAAGACGAGCATCAGCTGGGGTGACTGATCTGTCGAGTGCAGTTGCTAAGGTTTTTTTCAGCCCTCTGCTTTAGAATGTTTGCGTTGTGGACCTGCACTTCATATTGAGTTTAAGCTTTTTTTGTTTGTTTGTTTTCATTTTATGTTATTTTCACAAAAGTGTCTGTGCTCATAGCCCGCTATTAGTGCACAGTTATGCTTATCGAAACTACAATAAACAGGAAGTAGTGTCTCAAGATCCAACATGTAAACTGAAGTATTGCCATATGCAAAATTTTATTGTAAATGTCTGAAATGCAAAGTTGGACCTCAGATGAAATGAAGGTAGTTTGTGCTAGCATCACTTTTGGGTGTGCAACGGTAATGAAAAACAGATGGTTGTGTACACAGCTCCCTGCAGTGCTGCATTTAAGCAGTGTACATCAGTGCAGAATAACAGATGTTGAATCAGAGACATGAGTGCTTTACTTTCGCCCAGGCCAGCTCTATTAGGACAATTAGACAATAAATTGGTCACTAACTGCAAAAATCCCTCCCAAATCAAACAGCATTATTTGGCAGGATGTCTGTATAGCAGCTTAGCTGTGGCACTGATAGCAAACACAGCCGTGATATAATACAACTAGCCAAATTATACTTATTAACATTCCCAACAAGTGCTGCAATTTGCTGCATTGCAATGAGTATAATGTAAAAAGACAAGGTTTTTATATGTGATGATTCCTGGAAAAAACTAAGTGGAGGAAATCCTTATCCTCATTTGAGATGCATTCTAATTTCAGTTGAGCATGTCCTTGTGTGTCATTTTATTCACTGTTCAGGTATTCTTTGAGCTGACAAGGTAGGGACTGGTGTTACATTTATAACAGTTGCTTCACCTCATCTTGTAAGGTCTTGTGTTACATCAGTACAAGAGTAGTCTCCACACATGCTGCTGTAATTCAGGTTAAAACTCTTAACGACTGAATATTACACGTACAAGTAGCAGACATATAGTTTAGAGATAGAGATAGTTATCTTGCAGAAAAGCCTGGAGGAGCCTCAAAAATGTTCCCTTTATGAATCTGTTTTTTAAATGACTTTTTTGGGGGATATTAAGTCTCATTTCTGCATTTCAATCCACACTATCTCATACAATCAGCTCGCGGCTGTGTGTTTGATTCCACTCGGCGCTCTCTGCTCTGTTGGCGATCAAACACGCGGCACAGAATGTGTAACCTTGCAAAAAAAAAAGGCAAGACTTGAGGCAATTTAATATTGTGAGTTATTTTTACTGGTAGTTCCTTGAGTGAGGACCGGTTCAGCAAAGAAATGTTGCAGAATAGCTATGCAAATCACAGGGAAAGCCCAGTTGATATTTTTAGAAATAGTGTTGGCTGTCGCGTTAGGTTCGGTGCATTTGGTTTAGATAGTCGTCAGTGTTTGTTAATAGCATGTTTACAAAAAGGTGCCTATTACCACTTATATTGAATTTTACATGTTTTTAAGGTACACTTAACCCAGTGTAGGATACAGTCAAAGCCTACTTTTGCCATTACTCAGCTAAATCAGGATTGTGATTAGATAATGTGCACAGCACTGTTCCATTGGTTTTTTCTTAGCAACTGCACTCTAGAGTGAAAGACCCCAGTCTGACTGGCACCAAAAGCAACCAACCAAGCGATACCATTTAGGGGACAGCCCCACCTATCACTGGTGTTTAATCCACTTTCTTCCTTGTTTTTCCTCCTCATTCTTCTAATTTCTCTCCACTCTCATCACTCTCTATTTCTGTCTATCCCTGCTCTATCTCTGTCTTTTTTCACCTGTCTCTTTTGGGCCATGCCTATGCCAGGTGACCATCTCAGTGGATGGTATATTGACCACCACTGGTTACACCCAGGAAGATTACACCATGTTGGGCTCCGATGACTTTTTCTACATTGGAGGGAGCCCCAACACCGCCGACCTGCCCGGATCACCAGTCAGCAACAACTTCATGGGCTGCCTGAAAGATGTGAGTAGCTCTGTGTATTTGTGTCGTTTGTGAATACTGTATGTAACTGATCAAACATGAAACCATGCACTCTTCTTTGTACTACCTCATGTTACTAGGTAGTAGTCAATTGCTGTGAAAACGATTCCAACCGCAATGTCACGCTCAGCTGTGTTGCCTCATGGCAAGGTGTGGCTTTTTTTCCACCAACCACTTGCTTATTTACATCAGCTAAAGGCTGTCTTGAAACTACTGGTAAAGTAAAGTTGCAGTGAGAACACACAACATGTTCGACTGTGGCATAGTGTCACCCTCACACGTTCTCACACAACAAACACATTTGTGTTGACTCTGACACAGTCACTTGAGAATCATCAGTCTGTGCAGATATAACTCCCATGTTTGAGAGTAGGAGGTGTCAGACATACAGTATCCTGAATCTCTTTCAAGTGTTGATTTCCTCCATGCTTACCCACTCTCCTCCGAACCACACTGCAGACCAAGCACATCCACAGGCATACATGCACACGCCGCAGTGGGATAGTAAAAAGTCCCAAACAGACAGATTCAGATTTATACTCATAGCCATGCAAGCATACACACACTAATACACAGCCGCACATTGTCATGGATAGATATGTAGGGGACAGTTGCCTTATAAAAACTTTATTTCTTCAACTTTGACAAAAAAATGACTTTTATTTTCACCAGGGCTTTAATTCACAGCTTAACAAGCTGTCAAGAGGACCAATCACAGCTTAAAGTATTATGCCCTTGTAAATGTAATGACTTGTATAGAGGCGACGCAACATGGTGCCATCGCATTTCCTCATAAAACCACGCTGATTGAATAAGTAATTACTTTTGCCATCACTTTTAATGGATCGCACAGTAATCGCCCTATCTCTAACTTAATTATGCCTGCAGAATTACATTTTCATTATTTGGGTTGCTATCGGAAGGATCCCTAGTGGGTCTTAAACTTCCCAAGGCGTTTAACTATCCTCTCTCTCATCAAGACGAGGCTGAATTTACAGTCAATGTACAGACGGAGCGTGGGGAAGGGTGGGGGTGGTGGTGGGGGGGGGTGTGAGAGGTAGAAAAACAGACAATGGCGAGAGCTAACAGCAACAAATAGAGGTGAAAGTGAAGAAGTGATGTGAGCAAAGTGCCGGAAAAGGAAATTCAGAGCAGATGGTTGGAGAGCAGAGCATTTAAGTTGGATAGACTGAGTGATCTCCCAGTAAGTAGCTAAGCGAGAGTGGAGGATGTTGCACTGAGAAAATGAGGAAGAAATAGCCGGACGTGGAGAGATGAATTAAAAGTGAAAGTTTAATATGTATAGTACTGAATAATGGAGTAGCATTTCAGCTACAGATTTGAATGGATTGCACAGTGCAGACAAAAGTAAGAACAGGAAAATTAATGGAAAAGTGAAAGGTTTGAGGTAAAGGTAAGATGTGGTTTAGAGGGAGGGGAATGAGTTTGAGACAAAATCCAGGAGAGCAGTGATGTTACTGTAAACATCAGACTTTGGCATTCATGTTTGACCTTCTGCCAGGGGCTGCATTTTTTCATTTACAAACTTGTCTCAAAACGTTGTGTAGTCAAGTACAGAATCTTAAAATCTTGTTTTCCTCAAATCAAGGGAAAGGATTTGTCCTGTTTTGAATCTCTTTTCTGTGTAGATTTATCATACTCCTTTTATGTTTGCAAGGGTAGCTTCTAAGTGGTCATGTTGCATGCACACATAAAAACATATATTTCTTTATACCATATGTGGACTCATCTTGAGATTGTCCATGAGAAAGGCATGGCCTCAGAAATGGAAATGTTTCCTGGGCACTACAGTGCAGCTGTGTTTCCTTTTGCCTTAGTTGTAAGTTAAAAAGATTAGCAGTCATCTCCGTGCAAGTGTGTGAGAGAGAGAGAGAGAGGGAGAGAGGATGGATGGATGGATGGATGGATGGATGGATGGATGCCCTTGTAGTTTGTTACTTTTTTGAAGGTGCGTTTACAGGTCAGAAAGGTATATTGTTTGATCCAGAGCTTACAAAGGTGAAGCTTACTACTTGTTTTTCCTGGTGTTTGAGTCTTGTGGGCTCACCTTTTCAGCTGCGATCAAGCTCTAATGACTGCATCAGCTGAACTGAGCCAGGAAGGTAACCACGCAGAAAGCCACTGAGAAAACTCGCAATGACAGTTACTGAGAGCACCAGGTAGAGTAGTGGTAGCTGAAAATAAAGAGGAAAGTAAGTGGTTGGGGGGTAGACGGCGGCTTGTTTCATCCTGTGCTAGTTCAGTGGCACACCTTGGATTATCAGTGGTGTTATGGTCTGGGGCAAGGCTTTCATGCTGCCACCGTGGTCAAACGCCTTTGATATGCTTGGCCGGTACCCTCCAGGCAGCAGATATCCAAAGGAAAAGCACAGCAGAAGAAGAGTAAAAAGGCACCAAAAGAGGCACTGAAGCCCTATGAAGTTTTTATTTGCTGTCTCTGTGTGTGCGTGTGTGTGTGTCTGTGCTCATATGTGTACGGGTTCAAAGTCACCCACATGCTATGATCATGCAATGCAATGTATGTGTGTGTTTTCTAGGCTTCCAGTCAGAGTGGTGGGGTGTGAAATCGTCTCTCTCTACTCCTCAGCCCCCCAGTCTTGTTTCCACAGATTCCTCTCTTCTGCACGTCACCATCTGTCTCTCCACCACAACCTCCGCCTCTCCATCTCTCTCCCAGACAGTGACCTTGCTATCACCCATTTCACACTCCTTCCTCCATGCCAGTCTTTCTCTCTCTCTCTCTCTCTCTCTCTCTCTCTCTCCCCTCCTGCTTGTCTTCCTCACTCTCTCCACCTCTCTCATCACCTCTCTGCTTCTCATCTTCCCTTTCTCGGGGGCAGTTTTGTGTAATTAAGTCCATGGTAGCGCTGTCGGTACGCCAGCTTTGCCATCCTGACGGCCAAATTAAAAATTGATTTCTTCGACTGATTCCATGCACTGGATGAATGCTCTCGCCCTCCTCCTTGCCCCAACTCTTTCACTCTCTCTCCCTTCCTGCCCTCCCAACTTCATATTGGTGCTCTATCTCTCTGTCGATAAAATCTTCTGGAGTCGCCCCTCACCCTCTCTCACACCCCACCCACCACAAATCAAAATTCATTTGAGACTTTGTAGTTGAAAGGGTGATGCTGCAAAGCCTGCCCTTTGCCCTTTCCAGTCGTGCTTTATTATCATCAAGGCAACAGCAATCAAAGCAATGTATAGTAATGCTGAAAGTACATCACAAATGAGCAAGTAAATGTCACTAAAGTTTATAAATATATAAATCATATTATGTTCACATAACACCTTAGAGGATTGATTGGTTGATCGTCTATGAATCTATTGTAAAAAAAATATTTTTGTACCGCTGCCCTGCAGGGTTTGTGGAGTTTCTCAATGACAAAACAAATCAATGGAGTCACCCATGAGGAAGGCTTTGGCCATGTGCTAGCTGTGCTGTTAGAACAGTGAGAAAGCACAAGTCACAGTCCATGTCAGGGCAGCAAGCATTCTGATTTTAGAAAGATCACTGAAGTTAATCCAACACAAAAACACCCTGTGGCTCTGCTACCCAAGTCAAAGAATTTAGAAGTCAGAAGTGGTAATAAAATCAAAAGAGGGGACAGAGACTGTGTTGCTAGACATTATTTACCCTGCTCAAGATTTCAACACTTTTAAAACCTTTGACGGTGGTCTTTTTATTAGTGGACAAAGCCAGCGAGCTTCTCTGCAGTGGACGATTTGGCTCGTTAGATGAGCTGTCAAGACCTGCCCTTCCAATACTAGAGAGGACTTATTACAAACGTCTGTATAAAGACAGACAGACTCAAGGGTCTGAAGATATGAAAGGAAGGCATATGGTCTAGATGCTGAGTCAGCGCATGTATTTATACAGAACCTGCCCCTGACTGAGTGCAGATCATCTGGGTCCTTCGCCTTTTTACAAAGGCACAGATTATTTGATACACCTTTCAGAGTCGGCCTTGCATGCCTCACATACTTTGGTGCTGCCATGCATCACTCTGTCCCTCACCGCCATCTTGTCCTGTCTTCCTCTCTGCTGAACACCTCTCCTTTGTATTCTCCCACCTTCCTTTGCATTGTGCTTGCTGCTGTCTGTTGCCCCTGGCTACGCCTCCCCTTATGTATTTGTATTCTTTTGCTTAGAGACACGTGTCACACTCGATGACAGCAGTCATTAATGCTAATGCAGCATTTTCATGTCTTGCCCTTGTTGAATTCAACATGCTAAACAACAAGCTGGATTTGGGAACACACACTAAAAACAAACAAGCACAGCTGCTTGGATCAAACCTAACACATAGCTCTTAAATTTACAACTGAGGTGGTATTATGAAAAGACTGAAAGGTTCACACATGATCTGAACTGGCCCAGTAATAATAACCACAAAGATCACATACTATCAATAGCCAATCGCAGCTGTCGTTACAGCAAGCTAATTCTGGCTGACTGCCTTCACTGTTGCTCTGATTGGTGGCACGTTGGATTGCACAAAATCCCTCTGACATTAGAAGTCTTGACGTCAATGACATATTGAAAGCTGTCATGATAATCTCATTGTGCTTGTGATGTCCCATCTCTGCCTAATCAACCAGTTTGAGCCCATTAATGACTAAGAGACTAAATCTCAGAGAAACCCATTGTTTGGTGTTAATTAGTATGTTGAAAGACTTTTGTGAAACCAGATGCAGCTATTGCTGGTCTTCATGTAAATATGGGTTGTTGACTGTCTTGTGTTACAGGCAGATGTCAAGACTTGTCCAGATTAGAATTAAAGTCTAAAACCCTGCTAACAGGCCCTGGTCTCTAATCAGCAATGTGTCTTTTACATTTAGTTATCTTCTGTTCACAGTTGACATTTTAGGTTAGTACCAAGTAATGAGGATAATGCTAGAGGAATGCTCATGCAGTTTCCAAAATCAAAAGTCTCATCCACTTGTGAGCATCAGTGTATGAGTTTAAACTTCATGGCAAACTTAGAAACTTGATATTTATACCATACAAGTTGTCTGGATGTTCGTGCTAAGGACAGTGCAGTGGTTAGCACTGTTGCCTCACAGCAAGAAGGTTCTGGGTCCCTTCTGTGTCAAGTGGGTTTTCTCCTGGTTTTCTTCCTCCCAGTCCTGTCAGGTTAACTGGCGCTCTAAATTGTAGATTAGGTGTGCCCATGTGTTAGCCCTGTGATTGACTGACAACTTGTCCAGGGTGTATCCCGCCTCTTGTCCAATGTCAGCTGGGATCAGCCCTCCGCGACCCTCTAACGATAAGTGGTTATAGATAATGGATGGATGGATGGATGGATGGATATTGGTGTTAAGGAAAGCTCAAGGTTCCAATTAACTTTAGGATTTATCTTCTTGGAAGAATACCACAGGAAATATAATGGAAATCTGGCCATCAACACACACTATATTCTATGTCAATTTGACCATTGCTTCACAGAATAATTGGTCTGGACCAAAGTGTTTAATGGACCTACTGACATTACCTTTCATTGGCCCCACTGTTTGCAGGGAAAAACTAATTAAAAATTATTATGTTTGATGTAGTTGTGATTGTGTTGACAGGGGACATGTTAGATCCATTAACCCTCTGAGTCTGTGAGAAAAAAATAAAATAAAATTCATTGTAGCCACCCACCACTAGCTTATGCTTAGGCTGTTATTCAAAATCAGTCATTAGAGCCACATTGCAGATACTAATTGGCCTGACCCTCATCTGGTACAGCATGTTTTCTGCCTCATCTTTCCCCTACATTCTATATGATCCTTTGTAAGAAGCATAACACCAGGCTGCATTTTTGTAGAGACAGAGCAGCATGGGTAAACAAAAATAAATACCTGGAAATAAATAAAATAAAAATAAATCTCCTTCCTCCTCCCACTGCCTTTTCTGTCTTTCTCTGTTTTTAAGCCAGGTGAGCTCATGCCTTATTAGCTGCCAGTTTTAGCGTTATCATAGCTAATTACCAGGACTAATCTCTGCTAATAACGACATTATGAGGTGTACAGTACATGTGACAGTGTGGCCAACATAGTAGATAACCAAAGGAGGCTTAAGTTCAAGAATAACCCAGCATGTGTGTGTTCTTGTTCATTCTGTGCCTGTGCGTAGGGGTGGTGTTTGACAGAGAGGGCGAGAGATAGGAAGAGGTACAGAGAGAGAGAGAGAGAGAGAGAGAGGAGAGAGAACGATGGTGTAAACATGTGAAAAAATAAGTAGATTGGAGGGTGTTTGAAAGAGATACTGTGAAAGACAATGCAGAATGACAGCAGCAGTCTGGTAAAATTAGATCAAAAGCCAATACAGTGAATACCATCGCACAACGCGAGCGTTTCAGTGGTGAAAATATGAAAACAGGCTAATGCAAACAAATGCAAATGGTGACTTAATACACAGATGCTAATTCCGCATCAGTTCTTCCTCTCTGTAGTTGGGGTAAGCAGAAGTTTACAGGTATAATCAAACTAGCTATGTATTCTTTAAGAAGCAAGATGGAGGAGATAATCAGTATTCTGTTGTTGGATCCAGAAGTTATGTTATCTGTTATCTCAAATAGGTTTCAAATTTCTTTGAGTTGATTTCCATAGTCTACCAAAGGGAATCGAAATCAATGTAGGAAGTCAGTATCAAACCATATGGTATGAATTGAAAATGATGTGTAGCAATATCAGTTTACAGTTTGTAGTGAACACTACTGACATGGCATTTCTGTTTGTCAAAGGAAGATGGTGGAAGGTGTTAAGCTCCAAACACAATGAGCATATCGTCACCCCGGACAAGTTGAATTTACTTAAAAAATTAGAGGCAACTGATTGCCTTAAAGAGTTTGAGTAATTGGTAATTGAAAACCTAATTTATTTGAGTGAGATAGTTTTGAATGCTAATAGATTGGAAGTAACAATTTACTGTTGAACTCAGCATTTCAAGTTGATTTCGTGCTCTTTACCAATGATTTAAGTCAAATATTTAAGGGTATATTGTTCACTAATAAACACACAATGCAATACATTTATTACATTTTTATTCAAAATCACATCAAGAACAATTGTACATTGTTTGTTAATGACATATACATACAAAACTTTCAATGTAACATTTCCATCAAATATTGTTCTACATGTTGTCAGGGCACGCCAGCCCTGCAATTGGAAGTTGATTTTTTAGATTTTGAAATTTGGATGTCAGCTGAGGTTCAGCATCACCTGCTGAATAGAGTTAAAATGTACTTCAGTTCATGAAGCGGAGTTCATAAATTGGGTGGGTTGGGTGGGTTCTTCAGTTTATCTATGAAAACACTGCCTTCCAGCCAGGTTTTGGGCCACATCTTCCTGAAGTCAGATGACAACAAGAACGTCCTTGAAGGCGATCTCATCATCAATATCCTAACAGAGTGTGAGAGACAAGAAAGAAAGGACATAATATTGCTAGTTAACATTTGGAAGTAGTACTCCCACTTTACAAGTGAACCATGATTTGTTGATGGGATGTGACTGGGATGTAAATTAAAATGTAAAATAAAATAAAGTTACACAGACAGAATTACTCTTGAAGAAGTTAGAAGGAACTTATTGAAAACTGACGGGAAGCCTCCGTGAGACAGGGTAGCTGATTTCTGTTAGCGCAGTAATCTGAAAGGCAGAGACTACAGACTACACCACACATTTTAGCAAAAACGGTTCACATTAACTGATGATAACTTTCATCCCCTCAACAACAACAAGTAGAAAAATGTACCCACCTTTTGTCTGTCGCAGTTGACCAGTGAAACCTCACTTCTTAAAGAAGTTCATCAGGCTTGGACAAAAAGCACATAAAAAAATTCTTAATTCTTCTTAAAACATTCAAAACAAGCCAAGTTTCAATTAGCAATAGCTGAACTTGGCTAACGTTTATCACATTAATTAAATATGTTGATATTAAATGTGGAATGCCATTTAATCACATTAAAATTCAAACTTAATTTTAAGTAATTTTGAAACAGTTTGTTAATTAAGCCTGAACTTATTTCACAATATGAAAAAATAAGATGAAGGGAGAAAATTGTGTAGCCTCCTTAACTTCATAGTAGCCAGCTGTCAAACTGGTTCGTATTCATCCAATGACAGAGACAATGGCACTGTTTTTTCACTGTAGGTAATCAAGCTAGTCCAGACAGCTTATCCACTGCTGAGGAGAAGGTGCCTTTGGTGAGATACAGACTGGCGATGTGAATGATGTGATGTGATGTGAAAAATGGTGAAGCAAACATGGCTGATTGTTTTCTTTGTCATTAAACAAGCCCTGATTATGCCCACATTGAGTGAATTAGCCAATTAGAAGCTGGCAAAGTGATCCAGGCTAACTCAAACTCAACTCAGAGATGTTAGTGAAAACAGTGTTGGCTTCATAATAGTACAACATACTCTGATTGGTTAAGTAATGCAATCAAACTCAATATCTTTAAGTAACATGTACTTAAATTGTTGAAGTAGAAACAAATTCTGGGCTAACAGCTTTTCAGTGTCTTTACTCAGTGACAATTCAACAGAACACGTCTGCTGCCGGGATCAAATTTGGGGCTTTACAGTAACAGAACAATCTCCTTAACCTCATTGCCGCGACAGCAGCAGAAAACAAAGATAGAAATGTAGAGAAGACATTTTTTTCTCTGTTACCTGTCAGAGAGTATGTGTGGGTGTGTGAGAGACCATGAAGAGCGCTACAATCGGGAGAGAAAATACTCACACAAACAAACGCCAAGACCTCAGCTGCTTCACACTATTACCTTGAGGATGGCCCCTCAAAACGCTGTCTACAGAGTGTTGAACAAATAAAAGGGAAACTAAAACTATGAAAGACAGGGATAATTTACTTTGCCTTTAGCACTTAATTCATTATGAATGCACACAGTGAGGCACAGACACACACTTTGAGCTGAAACAATAGAGCCGTATTTCATCAAAGGCTGTCGGAGACATTTGCATTAAGGCTGTAGGCAACATTCACTTCTCCCTGTGTCTGAATATCCCCTGGAGCCTTTTAATTTTTTCCATTTGTTGTGCATATATACTGACATTTCAGAGCTACAGTTTTACAGTTTTGTACAAATAGTTTGTATACTTTATGGATTTGAAGAGGTAGGAGTTTATACAGTGGTGATCAGAGCTTGATGCACTGAGCATGTTGTGTACCCACACAACCCCAACGCTCACTGACATCAGTTAAGTCAATTAAAGCATGCCGTGGGCAACTCTGTGGCCCCAAATGGTTGCTCAGTGTTTGTGTTTTTCAAAGTGTGAAGGATATCCTCACCAAATCATCAGACCTATATTTCTTGTTACGGGAGTGTGGGCTGGAGATGAAAAAAGCAGCTTCTGTAGTGTCCTGTATCAATGTTGGTTTCGCACTGCTGTTCAAGAGAAAGTCATGTATTTCATTCATGTTTTGATTCATCATTTCCCCATGCTGACAAGATTTCCCAGCTGCCGCTATAACTGACACTTGAAATTAATTTGGGCAATTAGGATGCATCTGCAGGCTCTCAGAATTATGGACGGAATATTCTCTGTTAGAACTGCATTTTGTTTTAAGGCTATAGGAAAGTCCATTTTGAAGATGCCATATTTGAATGTCACCACCACTATTTTATAACAGAATTATAACCTTGTAACCACTTGCTCTGCTCTCTTCTCTCCAGGTGGTGTACAAGAACAACGACTTTAAGCTCGAGCTGTCACGGCTGGCCATTGAGCGTGACCCTAAAATAACCGTGAACGGCGACCTGGTGTTCCGCTGCGAGGATGTGGCAGCCCTGGACCCTGTCACCTTTGAGACCCCCGAGTCCTACATCTCCCTGCCCAAGTGGAACACCAAGAAGACGGGATCTATCTCCTTCGACTTCCGCACTACGGAGCCCAGCGGCCTCCTGCTGTTCAGCCACGGCCGTCCTCAGGGTCCCAAAGAGCAAAAGCCCGGTAGGGAGCTGAAGACTGATTACTTTGCCATGGAGCTGCTGGACGGGTATTTGTACCTGCTGATTGATATGGGCTCTGGAAAAACAAAGCTGAAGGCCAGCAACAAGAAGGTCAATGACGGGGAGTGGTGCCATGTGGATTTCCAGAGGGAAGGGAGGAAAGGTGAGGAGTGCTTTAAACTTGTTATTGTGAGACAGATAACGGATGAAGGGTTCATTTGCAAAAAACAGATATATCCATTCTTATTAATTTTCCTAAATCAAGTTTTATTTTGCGTGCGCGTGGACTAATCATGTACTTATTCTTAATCTATTAATATTTTCAATGTATTCTGTAGCTTCTTTGGGCATTAGATTGCAAGAGTTCACTGGATTAGGAGGACTCTGATAGTGTCACAGATTTTTCACAGAAAAGAAGACTGAATTGACTTTGACATGGTCTAAAAACCATCTAGCTCTCCATGCTAATCAAAGCATTTCAAAACAAAAGCTAAAAAATGGTTACACATACTATCAGTGATGCATCTAGTGGTATTTGCTAATGTAAGTTTATTCTTCATTCCTTTTTGTTGTGTTGCTATGTCTCTGCCTGCATGCGAGCACAAACAGGGGCATCTGCATACTCGAATGTGCGGTGTCTGATGAATGGTCTGTAGGTGGGCAAGCACCTTGGACATTATATCTCCTGCCTAATGGCATCTTATAATGAGGAAGGGTGTGAGTGAGTGTCTGTGTGTGCGCGCGCGCATGCATGTGATCTCACTGCTGCTCCTGCTGTAATTGGCTTTTAATAGAAAATTAAGACGGAGTCGTTAATCACAGAAAGAGAGAGGGCCTTTTGTTTCACCCACTCCCTGCTGCATTCTGCTTCCCTTCTCCTCCATTTAGCCTATTACAGACACATTAGACACACACACACACACACACACACACACACTCTCTCTCTCTACTGTCATCTATTCTCCCTGTCTCTTGTATGTACCTCTGTCTATGTGTCCCTAAATTATCCACTTACTGCTCCTCCCACCCAACCATGCGCTCTCTTGCCCACTCACTCAGCCACTTGACCTCCCACCCAGTCGCTCACCTATCCAGACTCACACACTTCTTCAGTCATTTGCACTGTGTCTTTGAGTCATTAAAACACACTTACAATCACTCACTAAATACAAGATCCATGCTCAGACGCACACAAACATACACATAAGTTGCCCCACATATGTATTTACATAGCTATGGTTAGACAGATGTGTGTATTTGTCAGATATATGCTGTATATCAGAAAGATTTTTTGATATTTAATAGTTAACATTTGTTCTTGTTTGCGTGTCTGTGTTTTAGGATCTATCTCAGTAAACAGCCGCAGCATGCCCTTCAGCTCCCCAGAGGGCAGTGAAATCCTGGACCTGGACAGTGATATGTACCTGGGCGGGCTGCCGGAGTCTAAGTCGGACCTCATCCTGCCACCAGAGGTTTGGACGGCGCTGCTTAACTACGGCTACGTAGGCTGCGTCCGCGACCTCTTCATCGACGGCAAGAGCCGTGATGTCCGCCGTCTGGCTGAGATCCAGAATGCGCTTGGCGTCAGCAGCTTCTGCACCCGTGAACTGCAGAAGCGGTGTAGCAGCGCCCCCTGTGGCAACACAGGTCTTTGTAAAGAGGGCTGGAACCGCTACATATGCGATTGCACCGGCACTGGTTACCTGGGTACTAACTGTGAGATAGGTAAGGAGAGCGATGTTGAAGGGGATGGGTGTCTTTGTGGGTGAAAGGATCCAGACTTTCAAATCAAGGCTTCACTAATCTACTGCTGTAGAATTCATCATAGGTTCTAAACAGCTATGCATGCATCTAGTTTGCAATAGTACATAATTGTGTTACACACAATTCACAAAGAAACGCCACTGTATCATCCCAAACGACACACACCTTTCTTGCAGTGAAGCAAAAAAGAACTCCTCATAATCAAGCCATCATATGGTATACAGTAAGTGTACAAAGGGAATCACTGACAGTTAAACCATGAAACAATGAAACGTTGCTAAATCGTTAATGTTGTACGTTCCATCCAATAAAGCAGAGTGAGAAAATAAGTGCAGAATGAGCATTTCAATACATTTGACAATGTGCGGCCTTGTATTTGACACAACCAAGCAGCTGCTGTATTGTAGGAGTAAGAGCTCCACAGGGAGCTATGTGTGAACCAAATGCCACCCGAGGCTGGGTGGCATTAGGCCTCGCTGGCTGGGAGGGGGGAATCGAGGCTGAAGCGAGAGACCGGCAGCAGTGCTGCAGAGCAGCCAGGCCTGCTGCCGCCATCTGTGCCAGTCACGCAAACCCAGGTGGCCCATACGCCACGGCGAGGGGAGGTGAGCTAGTAAAATAGCACCATGGTACGTCTGATTCATTCCAATTAGCTGCAGGCCCCTCGCTTCATGGTTTGTCTTTGCACGTCCGCGGGCGTGAGTGAGCCATGACAGTATGGGATTTTGAGGGACAAGGAGGGTAATGAGGGAAGGAGAGATTGGATTCAAATCAGGACAGTGGAGGTAGGGGATGAAATGTCTCTATTTTGAATGGTGATATTTTAACAGTTTTGTCTGTGGGTGCTCAGATGATGTATGGTTTCAGTGATGCTCTTCTGCCATCTAGTGGAGCTTTGTGCTACTGCAGGGATGCGGCACAGATAATAACCAGCCACATACAGATGGGTGACAAATCAAAGCCTTAAAACCTGAATAAATGAGGGGAAAAATATAACAAATGCAGATGCTTCCATGAGAAGCATTTTCTTGGCATGGTTTGGGTCCAATTGTCCCCTTAGAGGGAAGGGTCACTGCAAATCAATACAAAGTTGTTCTGAGTGATCACCTTTATCCTATGATGAAACATTTCTATCCTGATGGGAGTGGTCTCTTCCATGATGACAATGCCCCCATCCACAGGGCACGAGGGGTCACTGAATGGTTTGATGAGTATGAAAATGATGTGAATCATATGCTATGGCCTTCGCAGTCACCAGATCTCGACCCAATTGAACACCTATGGGAGATTTGGGACCCACGTGTTAGACAGCGCTCTCCACCATAATCATCAAAACACCAAAAGAGGGAATATCTTTTGGAAGACTGGTGTTCGTCCCTCCAGTAGAGTTCAGAGACTTGGAGAATCAATGCCAAGGAGCATTGAAGCTGTTCTGGCAGCACGTGGTGGCCCAACACCTTACTGAGACACTTTATGTTGGTTTTTCCTTTAATTTGTCACCCGTCTGTATTTCTCTGTGTCAATAGACTGAGAGCATAGTTTAACAGGACAATCAATGATATTGAGCTGGGGTTAGGATGATAATGAATATTTTTTTGTGCGGTACAGATTGATTTGACTGATTGATGGAAAAATACTGCACTGGGATTGTATCACATTTTTATCTAAGTGGAATCTTTGTCAAAGAAGGCGAGGTGTGTTGATCCAGTATTTTAAATATCACTGCTTTTACCTGTTTCCCCACCTACGCTTTAAAACCTAAACATTTGAAGTACCCTGTGGCAGTGACTCATGTTAGCCTATGGTGACACATATCGACCCACACTGCAAAATAAGAGCAGTACTCAGGGAACTGTCACTCTACACTGCAGTCTATTTATGGCATGGCTGATTCTAGAGAGAGTAACCACGGTTGTGCCGAGTGTGAATAAGGATGTCTTGGAAACTGAATTTTTTTCATTGACATTTCGACTGACATTGAATTTGACAGATGCATGAACTTGGCTGCCGATGCCGTGCTGTGTTACCCACTTTGTCCCCTCTTCTGTTCCCTCCCTCACCCTTATGCAGAGGCGACGGTGCTGAGTTATGACGGCAGCATGTACCTGAAAATCATTATGCCAGTCACCATGCACACAGAGGCTGAGGATGTGGCACTGCGCTTCATGTCTCAGCGGGCGTATGGCCTGCTCATGGCCACCACCTCCAAGGAGTCAGCGGACACCCTGCGACTGGAACTGGACGGAGGCCGCATCAAGCTCACTGTGAACCTTGGTAGGCCACCGCGATTCATTGCGGATGTCCCTGCTAACCTTTCCCTTACCGTGCCTTGTCTCCTCATCTTTGCTCTGTATTTTAGCATTTTATACTCCTGAACATAGAAGGATGGTTTGACATTTTGAGTTTGACTCCATTATTTTTTCCGTTGTCAGATAGTTGGGTGAGAAAAAGCTTCTAAATGTGTACCTCAGTTAAGTCAGATTTGTTTTATATGGTAGAGCACACTTTATTTCATTTAATAGGCACAGTTGGCACTAAAAAAAGTCTAACTAGCTCGCTTATGCCCATCACTGCCCATTGGTTTAACTGACGAATGCCAACAGTGCTCAAAGGCTATTTATTTGAGAAAACTGAGGTACGAATATAGAAACTTTTCCTCCACAAACTGATAAAGTGCTTGCTACAGGAATATAAGAAGCTAAGTAAAAATGTAAAGGTAACCCCAGAACAGTCTTTTCACCTTCTGTGGGGAGCCACCCTGCAGTCATTTCTGTCCCACATTCTTTGACCCCTGCTCCCACCCCATCTACTCTGCATTCATCCCCTTCTTTTTCTTCCCTGTGAAGCCCCATAGCCCCTCCTCCTGTTCAAAAGCTCCATCTGTAACCGTATGCCTGGCCCAATCCCGAGCCTTAACCCACTAACCTGTCTCTAGAAGCTTCAAGGTGGCCTTGCTCCTGTGTCGCTCCTCCTCGTGGTTCAGCTCTATTCCCTTTTTTGTGGAGTTAGCTTCGGGGCTGGTCGGCTCCATTTCTGCCCTGCGGCAGTGCTGAGAGGAGATAGGAATCCTCATCATAAGTAATTACAGATGAGTTCAAAGAATATGGGGGTGTAAAGAGGTCTTAGGCAATCTTAGTGGAGAGAAGGTCAGTGAAATTGTAGAGTAGGGTTTGTAAGATGGATGGTTTCATATAAGGATGAAATGCGTACCCTCTAATAACTGGCTGCAGGAATGCAGACCTTTTGACTTATTAAAATTTCATTGCAATGAATATTAGTGCTCTGGGGAAGATGGGTATGACCTTCCAGCTCTTGATACTTTATCCTGATCCTCTGAAGGAACAGACTCTCAGCAGTGAACCAGGAGGAGCATGACAGGTGCACCCTGGAATATGGGAGTTTAAGCCACCATAGAGACAGGAAGCGGGGCAGAAGGATAAATGAAGGTGGCCACTCTGCTCGCTTTTTCTATTTCTCTCTCTTTTCTTTCTACTTCTCCTTCCCTCTCTTTCTGCCACTCATAAACACCCCACCTGGCCAAGACTCAGAAGATGGAACTTTTCATCCCTTCAATGGCCTGTATGTCTGCGGCCCTCGGATCAAACAGTCAGAGAGACCGGCTCACAACTGTAGTTGCTGGAGGTTGCACACACATTTGTACTTACTGTCAACAGGGCGGCAGCTTGACCTGCTAGCGGTCCCCTAACCACACACATGCAGCTCATCCACAACCGCAAAGTCCTCATATGAATTTGCATACCAGTCCCATTTCTCTGTTTTCAATGCGGCTCTGCTCAGGATTTTCATAGCTCTTTTGCAAGGAAATTAATGAACAACTAAAGTGAAACGCATCCCACAATCAGTAGGGAATCCTCAATATCTATGGCTTTGTTAAAATAATTAAAGTCCTGCTAATTAATCACCAGGAAAAGCTATAATTTACAGATTTATCCCCGTTATTTATTAGTGATAGATAATGATGATGGCCTGTTCAATGTGCAATGTGTCAGCCGAAGCGAAGTCTGTCACACTAATAGCAGACAACTGGCACATTCTAGTTTAACACCATCAGACATTCTATTCATTCATTATCAATGAAAAACATTCACATCCTGTAGAGACTACTATGAAATTTTTCAAAAAGACTGCAGAAACGTGGCTTCTGCGCCGGATTTCATTCATTTTAGAAAACAGGTCCGCTTACCAACACACGTGGCCCATCTGTTCATTTCAATGGCACTGTATTTGTATCACCCCCACCTACAGAGTGATGCTGGTCCCTGGCTGTTTGTGTCCACTATTCTGTAGCGGTTGACAGCTCGAGACCACAACCCAACCACACTGCCACATGCACGCGCAGTCTACAGCCACTAGATGGGGCAGAATAGCAATGAATGAATTTCAAGATATGAGAGATTCTGCAGGGAGTAGTAATTTGATACTTTAATGATCCCTGTAAAGGAAGTCTCTTACTTAACCCCCACTTAACCCCCATCTAGAGGGGAGTCAAAGGTCAGGGTAAGCTACACAGCAGGATCCAGTTTCTTGCTGGATGTTCACTGACACTCTGCTTTAACCCGAGTCTTCCATTTGAAGGACAAAGCTTTTTCACCAACACTCCACCCTTCTGACAACACAGCTTGTAAGATGATAGCACTTTTCACTGTGTTTTTGTCGCGCCTCTTGTAGCAAATAGTACACAGTAGGGTCTTATTTCTTGCGGTTTGTGTGCACCAGGCGTGAGGTGGTTGGGATGTGCAGATCACCCTTTCTTGTCATTTACACTGTTGGGTTTTCTCATGCCCAAAGTGCTGCAGAAGGCAAGTGCATCTCAAATTGCCAGGGAAGGGGCCTCAAGTTAAAGGTGCAAGACATCGCCTCAAGTGACTGTACAGGAGCTGCAGAAAAAAGAAAATGTGAGCATAATGGCCTCACAGTGTTTCTTTGCAATCCTAGTCAAGAAAGCAACCACCTGAGGTTATTTAGATCATCTAATTCTGCTGTAAACATTCTGTGCAGTTGAAATTATTAGGCTCTATCTGACTTGTTAAATAAAGTTAATCATATAGCCTGTTTATGATGTTTGAAGTATTGCATGCTTTATACAGTGACATTTATATAAAAAAAAAAAGTTTTGACAGAATATTGAAAAACATGAAAAAAGCATTAAGGTTTTGCCAGATGGTATGTTAAATCTTTGATGCTCAGTATTTCGGAGCTGCACTCCACCCAGATAGAACCTCATAATTCCGAGTACACAATTAGCATTTTTATGTTGTCTCTGTAATCACATGTGCATTTTTATTATGCATTCATAAGCAAACAATCCATAATTATGATGAAAGTAGAAGTGTCATCGTCATGTTGACATTGCGTCATGCTCTCCTACGACATAGACCCCACAGTGTAAGTCTTGCCTTCTGCTGTGCTTTGGGGGGGAAAGGGTTGGAAGGAGGGGTGGATGATGGGATTGATGGAGGAAAAGGGTGATCCTGACTCAGAGCCTGTCCCCGGATGGTGGCCCCAGAGCAATGCTTGGTTGTCTGCAGAATGTACCTTGAAGGATGTAAAATGTTTTTTTTCTCTCTTTTATTCTTTCTTTCTTTCTTTCTTTCTGTCCCTTTCTTTCTCCTTTTTTCTTTTTATTTGATCTCACCATTTCGCTCTCTCTCCCACCAGATTGTATCAGGATAGACTGTAGCCTCAGTAAGTGGTTCTACCCATTTTTCTGACTAAAATGTATCTGTCTTTCTCATCTTAATTCTGTGCAGTGGCCCTTTTCTGCTTTCTCCTGACCTCATGATGAGTGACACCTCTCTCATTGCCCACATCTCCGCTCTTCCATATTTGTTTACTTTTGAATAAGCATCTGTTGAATTTCTTTTTCCCATTACAAATTATTTCTCTCATGGACATCTTTCATTTGTGTCTTTTTTACTGCCTCATTTGTATGTCTCTCCCCACCTCTTTCTCCAATACATGAGCTAAGTTGTGTTTTTCTTCATTCCATTACTTCTGTCACTTTGATTTCCCCTTTTCTCTGATAGATTTAATTAATGTTTCACTTGCATAATTATCAGGAGTTTTCATCCTGCAATCCTCCTCGCTTGCTTACCACACTCCACTATGAAATTATTTCATTGCCTCTCCTGCTCATTACCCATTCTATTCATTTTCCTGTCAACCTTCTCCAAAAAACGCATTCAGTAAAGGGCAACTTGACACTCCCCTGTTGGATGTTCCTATTTTCTATTATGCGGTGCTGAGTCTTGGCTCCACTTGGCTGCACACACAGGTGTTGCTTGTTTTCTATGTGGGACAAACTGTAGTTTTAGCCCCCAGAAAGCTAATTGTTTGTCCACTGAGAGACGGCACCACCTGGTATGTGCTTGTTTTCGGAGCAAGCTAATGTTTTTCTGCCCCATGCTGACAGAATGATAGCAAACTGTTATTTCTATCATGGCCACTGACAATTGAACAACTAGCCCACAGGTAAGTGCTGCCAGCCACTGTGACTAAAGTGGAGAAAGCCTGATGTTTGCCACAATGTTTGTGTCTTTGTGTGGATGGTCTTCGGTTTTTATGAAGGTAGAAAGATGGGGGCTTGACTTTGATCAACCTTTAACAGCAACTGAGGAGGTAGCATCACAAAGCAGTTAATAGAGTATTTTCATTTGGTTTGCTTTTCTACCTTGAAAAAAGTGTGTTTAGAGAATTTAAAGTATTTATTCAGTCATTGGTACTTATCATCAGTTTGCAGTCAGAAGGATCAGGTTTTCTAGTTGGCATCGAGTTATGTCATACAAATGTGTTTGTATGTGAACCACACTTGTTCACGTGCTATGCTTGTGCTGCATGTGAGTCACGTGTCTGCACTTAAAATGCTCTTGGACACTGTTTATGTCAGACTTCACAGAGTGCAATCCAAAAACTTCAAAAGCCTCCGCCAGGCAAGGAAGAGGTCTCAGCATGTGACGAATTACACCACTTATTATGTGTGGAGCCACTGTCATGACACACATTCAAATAATGCTTAGCGGATGTCCATACCCCGGGTTGACCACTAGATGTCGTACAAGCACCGGGGATATTTTGTGGCTTCCCTGCAGCAGGGAGGAGATGGAGACTGAAGCTATTTTTTTCTTTTCATCCCACCACAGGGCTCTAAGTCATTTTGCTGTTAGGCTATTTAGAACTGACTTGGATTCTACTTTATCATAAAATATTTTATGTGGAGGTTGAGGTCACGACAGATGTGAATGTTTTAATGTGTTCCAGTCAGAAAATGTATAGACTGCTTTGGTCATTGATTTGTTTTTTATTCAGCTGTTGTGTTAAATATTGATGTGGTTATTCACTGGAGCTGCTTAACCAATAATCTGTCACAGGCTTGGAACACTGTGTTTCAGCAATTTGGCGAGATATATTTGATTTGACCTTTACATTTTTTGGTTAACTGAGCAGCCTTGTNGAGAGAGAGAGAGAGAGAGAGAGGGTACAGACAACAATTTATTCAATGCCTTGACATCTGTCGGTCGATTCCTCCTCTAGAGCCCTACAGCAAGTAAAGCCTTGAATTCGAGTAAGAAAATCAGGGTACCAAAGTCTCTCTATTTTGACTGCACATGGACTGAAAAGGCCAGTGTGTGGTGGAAGAAAATATTGAATACCATATATCCCTGATCTCTACAATAGAGGACAAATCAAAATGTAATGTCTTGAGCTACTGGCTTTGAGCAAAATGGCTTACATGAACACAAGGTGACTATTACAGATACATCCATACAATATATAAATAACAGAAGAGCAGGACTTTCCTTCTTGATCTCAGGAGCTCCAAAGAGATACAGAAAGACCACAGGAGCCTCAGAAAACCAAACTATGTTTCATTAACTGTTATAAATCCTCAGTTGTTGTACTTTTGTACAGTGATCTCACTCTCCGTGAATTCAGCATCACATCACTGCATCATAACTTATATGAAGAGCTCGCAAATGCAAACCAAAACAACAATGGGAACAGCAGAAGAAGAGGGGGTACACTGAGTTTGGTTGCATTTTGGGACACTAATGGAGACCCAGCAAGTCTTACTGCATCATTAGCATACTGATTGCATTAGCACTCAGATAAAGAAACAATAGAGGAGAAGCAGTAAGCCAGTATGCCAGTTCGGTTTGCTGCGGCACTACTACTGCGACTACTGCTAAAACTACAGTATTTAAACTGACCTGCTATTGACTTTTGATCGTTTTACTTCTGGACTTTGGAGTGCTTTGTGAGGCTTTGGAAGTAAAGGATCCGCCTTGTGTTTTTATTGCAGCGCACTGTGACCCTGCTCTCCCACCTTAATACGTCTGGATAGGTCAGGGTGTCAGGCTGATGATATCTGTTTGGAAGGTGGCCTTTCAACAGCCAGTGGCACCCTTTCTTAGTGCTAGATCAGATGAGATTTGGCATGACATATGGCCAGCATGTTGGCCGTGAGCACTCAGTCTGGTAATGTCATAGCCTTTGGCCTACCTACCTGCAAGTACTCACTCCAGAAAACACTGAAACACACTGTGTCTGTGTGTATAGAAAAGATGAACAGTAACTGATTACAGTTCAGTACAGCGTATGTAAGCATCTCTAAAAAAAAACTTAATGCACTGGTGTGAAAAACCATAAAAAAGCATTATAAGGTGAGTCAATATTACACACAGTACGAAATGAAATACTGACAAACCAGCTGCTAAACAACCAAAAAATCTGACATCCCTCCTTTGGATGACACACCTGACGCTTTACCTGGGTCTTTTTCTCTTATCGGCATTACTCTTTCAAAATAAAAGCACCAGCCTTTATAATGCAGCTAAGGGACAAAATCAACAAGCCTGAATAAAATACCCATGAATTGAATAAACATGAAAAACAACAGATTATTTAGGTCATTTACAATATCAGCAATATCTGGCATGTTTTTTATTTTGTCAAAATTAAAAGAAAAAGTTTAGGATGATGTAGGTAAATAATGTATGCAAACTTGTGGTTACATAGCCTTCGAAACGAGCATTGTCACTTTTTTGGGATTCCTTTGGACTGATTTTAGTTTGTCTGTGCATGTTAAGTCAATATTATTTATATACAGGAGCCCTGTACTCTGAGAGCAGAGGTACAGAATGGAATAATAAGATTTAAGCAGATCAGAAAGGTATGACTGGGCTTGCCAATTTACAATTCTGTAGTCATCAGAAGCACCTTACTGCAGTGGCAGCTGGTCAGTAGAGGGCGCTATGGCGCTGCCCCACCACTCCCCACATCCCAGAAGAGATGTTTACATTGACGTTGAGCGTAGAGTTGGACACAGACGGAGAGTGTAATTTAACGTTAGCTAGTTAGAATGGAGAGAGAAAGTTCAGTAGAGTCACTGAAAACAACTCTTTGTGAGAGAAGAACATTTGAAGAGAAGCTCAGAGTCAAAGAGCCTGGACCTGATCAGCCTGACATTTTAATTAAACAACAGTCCAAAGACAGAGGAAGACAGTGCACTCTGCCGATTTCAAGGAACTGTAAGGAGCAAGAAACTCTTCACACTGGGCCCAGGTGAACTTCAGAGGACAGCTACAGAGGTGAGAGAGAAGCTAAATGTGTGCTATTGGACTTTTACAATGGTTTTAAGTGTAGTAGTGCTGTATTGTGCACAAAAGTGGGCAACACACCTTAAAATAGGCCCTGTATAATTTTTAAAATTACTAATGCAAGATGAATCTACAGATGGGTGACAAATGAAAGGAAAAACCAACATGAAGTGTGTTAGTATGGAGTCAGGCCACCACGAGCCTCCAGAACAGCTTCAGCGCTCCTTGCAAAGTCTGTGGAACTCTATTAGAGGGATGAACACCATTCCTCCACAAGATATTCCCTCATTTATATACACAACCTTTATTTAATCAGGTAGTCTCATTGAGATCAAGATCTCTTTTGCAAGAGAGACCTGAGTACAGCAAATAGAAAGAAAAACACACATAGCCAGACATAACAAAAGGACATACAGCATCAGAAACAGTCACAGACATCACTAAATAGATCTGAAGATGAATGTAGTGGCAAATTTGTATTATTGCTTGATTTTTGATATAGCCCAATAATCAAGTCTGGATGAAACAAAGGCGTACATTAGGATCTCTGCCAAGGATGGAAAATACCTCATTTTAGCTATGGTTGCGTAGGTGGAAAAGGGCGATCTTGGTGATTTATTTATCCATAGTCCATCGTAAGGAGAAGATCATTTACCACTTTTTTTTT